>VXBC01010539.1:107966-128457 GCA_013399945.1 Ploceus nigricollis
CACAAAACTACTCAGAGCTTGTGTCTCCTGAGCTGTTGGCAGACTTGGGGTCTGACTCTGAGGACTCGAAATCCCTGGAAACTCTGTTGAACATGCTCCTGGAGAAGTGGGAGCAAGAAGAAGCGGCAGGAGAGAGGGACAGAGGGGTAGAGAGCCCGTTGTCCATCCCGCCGTGAGATGAGAGTTAGAGCCAGCGCCTACTCCTCCGGACAGCGACCTCAGCGACCAGGGGCACAGCGAGCCTCTCCCCAGGGCACTGCCCGAAGAGGCAAAGGGGTTTGCGCTTTGTGCCTCGCCTGCCGATGCCGCGGACGAGGCCGACGCAGCAGGCATGGAGCCTGGCCGTGCCCAGGCCGCCCCTCCCCAGGAAAAGCCCTGCGGGGATGAGCCGCCGGCAGGAGCTTGCCTGGTGCGCCTGCCCAGCTTCTCTGAGAACTCTGCTTTACAAGGTGAAAATAGGAGCAAGATGCATTTTACCATGACCTGAGCAGAAATCTCAATATCTTCTGATTTCCAGGAAGCAAGGTTGCGGTCAAGCACCCAGGGCTCCTCATCTGCATCATATTTCCATTCATTATGCTCCATTCTTTTTTTTCCCCATAAAAATGGGACAAAAGAAAACTAAAACCTTGCAATGACAAAATGCTTCCTGGCATCTGGAAAAGTCCCGATTGGTTCAGAGAGCATCCCTGTTGGCTAAGGGAAAATGGAGCAGTTTGCAGACTGAGTGTTTGTGGCAGGGATGTTTTCCTTCTCCTCGCCTAGATTCAGCTGATTAGATCAGAGCAAAAACAGGAGAAAGGGAGCACACATAAACTGACCTTGTCATCCTAAGTGGTTGTGGCATTTCCAGGAATGCTCACCCCAATCCAGCTCTTCATTTCTAGCTGCTTTCACTTTGTCTCACAAAAGGTTTCTGCAACAGTAAACAAACAAAGAAACAAGTAAATCCTATGGGAAAACCTCCTTCAATAACCATGCCACTCTCCAACACTTCTGTTCTCGTCACTGCCTTCTTTTAACCAACAAATAAATACTTCACTGCCTGGTGGAACTGTTCCTACTTGATGTAAAAAAGGCCAGGATCATGAAGTGGTTACAGTTTATGACCCTGAACCCAAACCCACAGCAAGTCAGAGAGCAGAGCTGGGGTCACAGATCACAACAAGGTAGATGCCAGGCTCTGGAGGCAGAATCTGCACCAGATTATCTTTAATGAAATTAAATATTGGATATTTAATTGTCCCAAGATGGGAAAACTTGGTTATGTGGACAAAATAAACCCAGAGCAACTAGTTCTGGTCAACCTTAGAATTGTCACCTGTTTTCAGGGAATTAAGCCATTCCCTAGCATCTCACTTCATCTACTTTTCAGATGAGCATCTCAAATAACAAAGCTGTATGATTCATTAAACTTATCTCCTCTGTGACTCTTACAGAGCACACTGCCACAGGAATAATTCCCATGTTTTACTGGAAACGCTAATTTCATTTCTATTTTTCCTCAAGCAGCCAGAAATTTATATTCTGTGTCTGTGTTCCTCCAAGAAAGCAATTTGAGTGCCACAACTTTAATTTTTGGTGCCATTTGAAATATCTCGGTGTATCCTGCCTGACACCCATTTGTAAACTCAAACTCAACATCAACACAGCACTGCAGTTTCCATGCTCTTGTCTACTCACTGATACCAAGGGCTTTTAAATTGCCTCTAGACATTTCTGTGTAGGCACTGAATTCTGCCCCAGACATGGATGAAGTTTCTTGGAACCCTCAGTTAACTCCGAGGAATTCTCACAAAATCAGCCCAAAACACCCTAAAGCAAACAAACAAACAACATCTAAATTTGCTGGGGTAGGACAGTAAGACATGGATAGACTGGAGAGAGAGAGCCCATCTTTTGCAGCCATTCAGAAAATGCAATGTTTAGTTAAATTAGAATGTGAAGAGTGTGTGAAACAGTCAGCAAGCCCATTCACAACCCCATTCACAAGTTTGGGTTACCCTTTGTGCCCTCATCTACACTTAAGAAGAAACTAAAATGAAGGGTTGATACAAACTGCCCACAGAAAGATTGCAAATACATCCGGCACCTCAGTCCAGAGACAAATTCTTGTTCAAACAATTTTGCTAGAAATTAAACAGAAAGATTGCTTATGGAGACCACCAAAACAGAATATGCTGAGTTGGAAGGGATCCACAAGGATCATCAAGTCCAACTCCTGGTCCTGAGATGAGTTGGAAAGGAAAAGGTCAGATCCAAAATAGGACTTGTGCACCTCAGAATTCCTCAGAACACAGCCAAGACACAGCAAGGTCCTCACTGAATTCAGTGATGAGCTTTATTTTAAAACACATTCAAATGCAAAATCCATGCTGCTAGACCAGCTTTGTGCTAGAGCTCTCCCCCAGGCTCCTGCCTGTATTCTCCTGTTAGTTCATGGACTTAAAACCCACCCACTCCAGAAGGACAGCTTACAGCCAAGGTGGGAAATGCTTTGCTTTGCTCCCTTTGAACCCCTGCCTCTTGCAGGAGTTCACAGAGCACCCAGTAGTTCATGTACTGTAGACTCAGTGCTCAGACCACTCCCCAGGCCTTGCAAAGTAGTTTCCACTCTCACAGCATCATCCATTTGCTCTTGAAGGCCAGTCTTGATTGTTTAAATGCACCCCCACTGAGCAGACAAGACATGAAGTCATAATTCAGATCTTAATCAAGCTCAAGGACATCAATGGAAATAATTGGACTGACTTAAGTACCCTGTTCCTGTGATTGATGGAGTGAAGGGCTGGGAGACCTGGGCCACACGTTTGTAATGAACTCCCTGCTCTCCACTGATGCTAAAAAGTATTTTCGTTTGTGATGGAGTCCCCAGGAGATCTCCCTTCAGGACTGTCACTTAAGCACAGCCCTGGAAGTGTTGCTGCCCTCTCTGATATACCCAAGCTCTCCCATCCCTGCAACAAGTTGCCTACACAAAAAAGAGCAAGAAATCCCAGTTCAAATGTTTTACTTGAAGCTTGGATTTTCTCTTTTCTTCTCATCACAAACGGTGATTAAACTGTCTCAGAGGTATTCTACATTTGGAACAATATTTTTTAGTAAGATTTGAAATATGTGCACTTGGTTCACTGGGGAGTAATACTGCCAGGGCTTCATGTTTAACATGGAGATGTCTGCATTGCTGATGAGACAAGGGTCACTTGGGGCATTCCTGTGCTCTAATTATGTGTGCAAATTGCACATGCACACTCAGCCAGAGTAATGCAAGTCCCACTTAAAATTCCTTGTTCTTGTATTTTTTTTACCAGTTACGTTTTAGTAGGAGCTGCAAGTAGCATCAGCTCGTAGCAAATGGGTCCAGAGCTTGGAGATAACACTTATACAACATTTACCATGTTATTTTCCCTGAGGCACTCTCAAATGATCCATGACTTGATAATGTATGTAAAGTGGCTGGAACACATACACAGAGCAAACTACGATTTTTGTCTTCTTATTAAATTTGGGATATTATTTCCCTAAGTGCTTGTATTAGTATTATTAGTAGTAGATGATAGGGCTTATTATGAAGGATGGTTACAAGTTTCAGTAATTGTTAGAACTGCTCCCATAAGGTAGTTTGTTCATCTGTCCATTCAACCTAGGTCACATAATATTTCAAATCACCAGCATGTATGGGTTTTGTTTTCTGCCAAGAAAAAAAGAAAAATGGAAAAAAAGAAAAAAAAAGGAAGATACCACTTATTCACACTTTGATGAATGATTAAGATGCTGAGGTGATATAGAACACTTTGGTTAAACACAGATGTAAATTTTTCTTCTGCACACACCTACCTTTGCATTTTTATGCTCCCACAGAAGTGGAAAATAGCATTCTCAAAAATTTTCAGAGGAGGATGTCAAATAAGATGAAAGAAGTGGTTTATGTCCCAACACCTCTCGCAGTGAATAAACCTGTATTTAAAGTTTCATTTAAATTGTGTCAGTTCCCGTTTCTCACCACCATTTAACTCCTAATGCTGTTCAATTTGCCACCACTGTGCTCCCAATATTTATCATTTTTTTCATCGTAGTGTTTTTATACCAAGCATGGAAATATAAGTTTTGTTCAGAGATTGCTTGTCACTTGTCTTCTAGAGAACAATCTCTCCATTGCTGTGCTTGATTACTTCTGATGAGACTCGGGCTGGTGTAAAACAATACCACTAGCATCCACTACAGGAAATTAGATTTACATTTGCCCAGGATTAAATTAAGAGTGATTTTGTAACCAGTATCAAACTGCCAAAGCTTGGCCTAGACAGAGTAACCTTGGTCTTTCAAAGAGGTCAGGTGGGAGTTAAATCAGTTTACACAGTAGAATCATATCTATGTCTTAGTAAGGAGACTTAAAATATTGTATTAATTAAGAACTCCATTATAATAAAAAGAAAACTATCCTGCTATTTCTTATGTCATTCACTCACTTCATTGGCAATTAAACATTTTTCTGATTCTGCTGGCTTTAAAGAATGTGCTTAAACATAGGCTGGAAAAAGGATGATCTCTGGAGTCATTTATATCTCCATTGTTCA
This sequence comes from Ploceus nigricollis, assembly GCA_013399945.1. Classification (NCBI taxonomy): domain Eukaryota; kingdom Metazoa; phylum Chordata; class Aves; order Passeriformes; family Ploceidae; genus Ploceus; species Ploceus nigricollis. The sequence goes on from VXBC01010539.1 coordinate 112,544, forward strand.
AAGAAATAGGAATTGGTTCTATTTCTCTTCTCCAGGGCCAAGAATGCAAGGGTCAGAAACATGCTGAGACCCACACATCTCATGGAAGCCGCATACCTGTTACTAAGCCCAGTAAAGCCATAGCACCTGGGAAAAGAAAAAATACCTTCTCCTGTATCCCACTGATATCTGAATTTTCAAACTCCCATTAGGTAAGGTCTCTTTGTAACTCTGCATTTTACAGCACAGGCATTCATGAATGCTTCATCACAGCAGACCTGTGGGCACTACATGGTTGCAGTGGAAATTCTCTGGCACTGTGGAGGGGCACTCTGGGGACTTCTTACACACAAGTGACTCCCAAAGAGTGTTATAGCAAAAAAATTACATAGAATCATTGACTCATAGAATCCCCTGAGTTGGAAGAGACCCACAAGGATAATCAAAGTCCAACTCCTGGCCCTGCACAGGATAGCCCCCAACAATCCCACCCTGTGCCTGAAAGTGTTGTCCAAATGCCTTTTGAGCTCTGTCAGGCTGGTGTTGTGACCACTGCCCTGGGAGCCTGTTTAGTGTCCAGTCACCCTCTGGGGGAAGAGCCTTTTCCTGAAATCCAACCTAAACCTCCCCTGACACAACTCAAGGCCATTCCCTTGGGTCCTGTCACTGTCACCACAGAGAAGAGATCAGGGCCTGCCCCTCCTCTTCCCCTCATGAGGAAGCTGCAGACCCTGATGAGTCTCCCCTCAGTCTCCTCTTCTCCAGGCTGTGCAAACCAAGAACCCTCGGTCATTCTGCCAATGGCTTCTCCTCAGTGCCCTTCACCATCTTCATACAGAGGCAAGTTCCATCTATCAGTGCCATTTATCTCTTCTTGTGCAGTTTTAGGGAGTTTACTTCTGTAGACACAGAAAATATGATTTCCAAAATTATACCCCACTTCAGCAGTCTCTGTGCTGCTGTTGTGTTTTGTAGAAAGAGGTGCAGGAAAATACAGACCTTGAACTGGGAAGAAATGAGCCTCTCTGCTTTTCCCTCTGTGAATTTTACTGACTCTGTTTCTTGGCTTTGCATGTGAGTTTGTAAATTATCTTCCACATAATACCATGGAGCATTTTGCTGTTGCATATTAGTTTGGCTGTAAAATTCTGTGTTGATCTTACAAATTTGTAGTAATTAAGAGAAAGAGCAAAAGAAAGAGATAAAGTGAAAGAGAAATTAAGAGGAAGAATAAAAGGAAGGGGAGGAGGAGAATGAAGAGCAGACAAGAAGGCAGGAAGGGAAGAACTTTCGTAATGAAGTTCTTCAGTAATTTACTTCTGAAATTATTTTTCCTTCCGAAATAAACTTAAAAACTTACCAACTCCAAAACAACACTAAACCCAGATGCTTCCATTGGAGTCAAACAAAAATGTTTTGCGAAACCAGGAAGCTCATTTTGTGGGACTATTTAACAGCAAAGCCTTTTCATTTCAGGGGTCTATTTCAATATATTCTCTATTTTCCAATATTTTCAGCTTGACTGGAGGATTAAAAACATTCGTACTTGCTGAAATATCTGAAATTTTTAAGGTTTCCAGACAGAATAACAAGGGTCTATAAGTCAGCCTCCTTCTTATGTCTTACCTCTCAATATAGATTAAAATGTCAGAGGTATCTTGTAATATTCATGGCTAGAGCCTGGGAAAGTGTTCATTTTTACTCCAGGTGCAAGATGACTCCATTTTACCTTAATTCAACTGGACTGTGTATTACTGTCCAGGTGCTTCACCTTGTTTCAGAAAATCTCAACCATCCAGAAGAAACTTTTCATGGTGAAAACTCCAGGGCAAATCACTACATGATAAAGTGTAGGATGAATTTAAGCTTCCATAGGACTATTTTTGCAGAGAGTGAAACAATGCTCTCTGGCCTGTTTTAATTTCCCATCCCCACTTGTGTGCCTGATCTGTGCCTACCATGTCAGTTTGGAAAGCTCTGTATTTTCTGCCCCAGTGCCATTTTAACATCCTTAATCCCAGCAAAATCAATGACTGTCCAACCGGCGCTGCATCAGGGAGAATTTGAAACCTCTACTTGTTTGTTAGAAACCAATAGTCTGGAAATCATGGGAGCTACAAATAAGAATTGATGTGCTGTACAGTCTGGCACAGAAAGAAAAATGGCCTTTTATCAGGAAAAGAAAAATGTGGAATGATGCAGAGCAGTAGAGGAGACACTTTTCAGAGAACTGGGACTGGAAACACAATGCTGTATCCCTCCCAGTTTCTTCTGCTGTCTTGGAGCTCAGACCACTCAAAATTTTACCAGTGAGATTAAAAAAAAAAAAATTCTTTATAGTTATCATCAAATATGAAAGAGAAGTTGGGGGGAGCAGGGAAGGGGTATTTTAGTAAAATATGTTTACTTTAAAAAAAAAGTTTACTTTTAAAAAAAAATTCTTGCAGGAACAGAGGAGTTCCAAAGCTTTAGCTGTTTCTCCTTATCTGATTGATCATAGGAAAACAGATTTTCTTGTGAGAGATTTCATGGAATCATAGAAAACTTTGATTTGGAAGGGACCTTAAAGTCATCTGTTCCAACCCCCTGCCTTGGGTAGGGACACCTTCGACTGTCCTAGGTTGCTCCAAGCCCCATCCAACCTGGCCTTGGACACTTCCAGGGATGAGGGAGCCACAGCTTCTCTGAACAAGCTGGTCAAGTGTTTCCATTTGCAGGAAAGTGAAAATAGTTGTAATAATAATGAACAAAATACTGCCTGCTATCCTGATTCACCTGAAGATGAAGAAAGTATTCTTAATATTTGAAAACCAGGAAATTATCCCAATGACCCCTCTCAGACTGACTCATAGAATCAGAACATCGTTAAGGTTAGAAAAGACCTTTACATTCATTAAGTCCAACCATTAACCCAGATCCACTGCCATCTTCATCATCAAATCTTGTCCTCGAGTGCCGTATCCACAAGTCTTTGGAGCAGTCCCAGGGGTGGTGATTCCTCCACTTCACTGAGGAGTCTGTTCCAATGCTTAGAAATATTTTCAATTAATTTTTTTCCCTAGTATTCAAACCAAACCTCCCCTGGCAGAACTTGAGCAATCAGGGCTCAGGAAGTGTGGTAACTCTCAAGCATGGAAGAGGGAATGGCCCTAGCAGGACTCTGGGGTGCTCAAGCACTCACCTGTGAAGGCTGCAGTGGTGAACAGAGGCAGAGCTGCTCATGGGGATCACATTTCTGAGCTGGAGGAGAAGGGAAGGATATTTAGTAATTAATGCTGTGATATTAAGGGGAAGCACACAGAAAAAGCCAAGGTTTTGTGGGAGAAATTCAAGTCCCTGCACCTTCTACCACGACAGCCATGGTAGAAAAGAAAAATTTGCCTCTATTGCATAAAAACCTGACAGTAGAATTATACATACAACAGTTATTTTCACAGATTTATTGTCCTTTACCAGTAGATCTCAGTGACTTCAGGACTTCCCAGAGAATCTCAAAATCATTTATGCTGGCAAAGATCTCTAAGATCATTGAGTCCAACCCAACACCACCAAGTCCATCACTAAGCCATGTCCATAAGTGTCACATCCACACACTTTCTGAAAACTTCTAGGGACAGTGATTGTACCACTTCCCTGGACAGCCTGGCCCAGTGCTTGGCAATGCTTTCAGTGAATGAATTTTTTTTTCTAATATTCAGTCTAAACCTTCCCTGGTGCAATTTGATGCCTTTTCCACTCATTCTGCCATTTGTTTTCTGGGAGGTGAGACCAATTTCCTCCTCACTACAACCTCCTGTCACAGAGTTGTAGAGAGAGAGAAGATGCCCCCTGAGCCTCCTTTCCTCCAGGCTGAGCTCCCCCCAGCTCCCTCAGCTGCTCCTTCTCAGCCTTGTGCTCCAGCCCCTTCCCCAGCTCTGTTCCCCTTCTCTGGACACACTCCAGCACCTCAATGTCTTTTTTGTAGTGATGGCCCCAAAACTGACCCCAGTATTTAAGATGTGACCTCCCCAGTGCCCAGCACAGGGAGGCAATCCCTCCATGAAGCAAACACAAAGCACAGTGAGATGTTTCCAACCAAGTGGAAAACGTTCTTTAAGGACAATGCCTAAACCTCCACAGCCTTGTTTTGTAAGATTATAGCAAGCAAGTGGAAATAAAGCCGTGCTAGTTCTGACTTTTAAACACATTCTTACATTTACAACTTGGACTCATACACACATAGCATCTAGCACAAGGCCATGAATCTTGTTTAGTGGGTGGTTATAGTTGTATGTAAAGAGTGGAGGTTAAATTAAGCATTGCAGGAAGGTAGTGCATCTTTTCTGGGCAATTACACATACCTTGTATAATCTAATGAGCTGTTACTGGACCCTAATGGAACATTTAAAGAGAGTTATTGTATTTTTTCACAGTTTGCTGGACTGGAGAAGTTAATTGATTTACCAGGGAAAATGCCTCTCCCTTTCACTAGACCCACACCTTCTTTTTGAACACATCCAGAAATAGAAACACAGGAAGAAGAAGGAGTAGGTAGTAATTGAGTACAACATCATTAAAAAGAGATCAGTTCCATGATATCTTCCCTGATAACAATCCACAGTGATAATAGCAATACTCAGCTCTGCAACAACTCTGTAAATCCAGAGATTCCAAAGAGTGTTGCATTGTGGAAAATACAGAGCATTTCCTTCTTTCAGCTTGTCATTAAAAAATGTAAAAAAAGGGCCACTGCAATATTCAAATACAGTGGTCCCAATTTTTTTTTTTAATATTCCTCTTCTACTGGAAAACTTAGTAAACCCCAGAGTGCTGTCAAGCACTATTTAAAGTAAGATATTATGGAAGTACATTCTCCCAGTTATTTTGTGTATCATGTGTACAATATATGGAGCCTCAGGGGGTTTTGGGGAGCAAGATTTGGTTTAAGATTAATAAATACTGGTAATAACCACAGGTTAATCACTTACTTTTAATCTAACTATAAGCAATAACTTCCTCTGAGTTTAGTGGGGGAAACCCACTAAAGAAACCCAGAGCTGACCCATGAAAGCAGGCAAATGTCATTTCCCCAGATTATGCTTAATGTCTGCTGCAGTCAGAGTGCTTTTTCTAGGAAAATTAACCAGGTTATCATTTCAGTCTAATGTTTTCTGTGGTGGCTTCTGAACATGTTATCCAGCTGGGATTCAGGGTCTCTCACAGGTCTGCTGAGCCTGAAGGAATTTGGACAGTAGAGACAGTGCAAACCTGTGTGGTGTCACTTTGGTTCTGCTCCTGCTTTGTCAGCAAAGATGGGGATTCACATTCAAAGCTATGACAAGGGACTTCAGCTTTGTCTTTCCTTTCCTTTTCCTGATGTGATTTCGTTAACTCAGTCGGACAAAGGCTGACAGCAGAGGTGTGACAGCTTTCACAGAGGCTCCTGCAAAGGCGATCTGTAGCTTCTGGGATGCCAGGAACAGTTGGGATCACTCCAGACTGTGATAGTGGCTCTCCAGAGAAACACCTCTCCAAGGGGCTGTCAGCACCTCATAGAAAGTCCAGAAAATAGAAAGGGGATGCCAAAGATAAATATTTTCTTTAGAAAAACTTTGACTCTGAGAAACCCCTGAATGTCAGGACTAGAAACCAGCAGGTGAAGTGACTCATTTCTCTCCAGTTCCTTTTCACTGTACAGGTTAAAGCAAAGAGGAACTTCCAGTGAGACACTTTAGAGGTTGAAATGTTGAGTTTTAAGTAATTTTGCTCCTTACAGGAGTCAGAATGATAACTGGTGAGGGGAAGGGCAAGAGAACATCCTTCTATCTGTCCTTGTGGCATCCCTGGTTTTGCTACTTCAGTTGCACAAAAAAATATTATAAGAAATTGGGAAGATTTTTAAAGTTCAGGAAATTACTATTTTTCATAGAAAATTATAATTCTGGCTATAATAAGGCAGCCTGTCTTGTTCAAGTCAAAGTCACACTTTTCAGTTGCTGCTGACTTTGTCTAAGTTTCTCATTTGCCAAACATTTTTCTTGTAACTTATCTACCTTTAATCATCATAGAAAATTTGTAAATAATGGTTCATGTATTTCTGAGACACTTTTTCATGTTAAGAAAAGGGACATATCAACAGACACCAATGCCCATGCTTCTCATGTTCTCCCGACATCCATCTTTGTACACTTCCAAGAAATAGTGGGGAATAGACACAGAAAGAACAAAGCTGTGATGCAAGAGTAAAAAAAAGCAAACCAAACAAACAAAAACACAGGGATGAGGAATATCGGGAAGAATAAAACTGAATACACACAAAAGCTGGTTAAAACAGAATTTGATGATATACAGAGGACTGAAGAATATCAGATGGGTTGATAGGGGTGGTTAGCTGGGTGCATACATTAAGCTGGGACAGACTGGAAGTGAAACCAGTTTTGAAAGGGATAAGTTATAAATAACAGGCTCAACAGGGACTACAGTGTGAGGTGAAATAACATCTGGTAGGATAGAGGGGAGTAAAGCAGGAAGGTAACAGGGTGGGGGATGCTGGTGAAAGAAGGAAGTGAAAAACTGAGAAAATTCAGTGGGAAGGAAAAAACAGGTTATAGATTTAGCAGGACAGTGTGACAGAGACAAGGAACTGAGCCAGGAAGTAGGGATCAGGACTAATTAAAAAAAAAAAAGACAAGATGGCAACTGACAAATTTGACAAAAATAGCAGCATCACCAAGATCAGGGAGACAAATGACAGATGTTCGATACATGTTTGTTCTGTATTTCTGTATAGATTCAAAAACAAACAAGGAAATCATATTTTAAAAACACATGAATTGACTATAAATAAGGTACCCTAAAGCCATTCCACATATATCTTAATGACATGGATCTTGTCAAGTGGTGCTGTCAAGGATGTCCATGAGATCAAAACATGTTCTTTCAATATGCCTTCACTTTTGTCCTGTGCAGAAGCTTTGTCCAGTGGGCACTTTAGGAATTTGGTTATTTGGATATTTCCAGATATTTTCAGTGTGGCTGGATAGCCAGGTGAATGGTCACTGCATGAGCACATTCAGAACACCTGGGTGCAACAGGTTCACTCTTATCAGAGAATCATAGAATCTTCATGGAATCATGGAATAGTTTGAGTTGGAAAGGACCTTAAAGATCATCCAGTTCCAGCCCCCAGCCATGGGCAGGGACCCCTTTCACTGTCCCAGATTGCTCCAAGCCACATCCAACCTGGCCTTGGGCACTTCTAAAGACAGGGAGACCACAACTTCTCTGAACAACAGGTGCCAGTGTCTTGCCTCCCTTATAGTAAATAATTTATTCCTAATATCAAATCTAAATCTACCCTCCTTCACTTTAGAGCTGTTCCCCTTTGTTCTATCACCACATGCCCTTGTCAAAAGTCTCCCTCCATCCTTTTTGTAAGTCCCTTTTAGGTACTGGAAGGTCCTTCGTGTGTAACTCAGTGACCATCCACACACCTCCTTTCTCAGACATAAATGCTGTGCCTCCATCCATTCCCCAATACACAATACACAGACCACTGAAACCTGGAATTTCATCAAGGATATTCTTCTTTATCCTATACAGTTGTCTTATCCTCAAATCAACTCTATTCTTTGCATTAACTAAGGCAGCAGTCCTCTGAAAATGGAAAATATGAGCATATGACTGAAGACAATATCACACTGCATAAAGCCTGCAAGGGTAAGATAAAATATAATGAGCAACATTAATTCAGGCATTTCTGAACTTCAGGGTACTAATCTTACACTTTAAAAATGTTATTTTGCTATTTTTTCTCTTTCTTTTTTTCTGGGGGCCTGGTTTTTGTTTGGGATTTTTTTTTTTGTTAGTTTGTTTGGTTTTGTTTAGATTTCTCCCTGTGTAGAATATGCAGGAGATGCAGCTGCATTTCTGGGGGTGTGAGTTGATAGTTCATAGAAACAGTGCCATCTACTGACGTCAGAACAAGTCATTTTTTTTCCTTCAATTATTTAGGATCACTGCTGATGTGTCCCTTGGAGGAATTTTTGACAATCTGGTTCCCAGGAACAGAGTACATACTGCGGAGAGTAGGAGACAAGAGAACTTTGACTTGAATCTTCTCATAGAAGGGATATGGAGATCCCTGACTCAGCTTACCAAACATGTCCTGTTTCACCACAAACTTTCATTCTCTCTCCCTTCTGGCTCTGTGTCCAAGCTTTTTAGACATTTCAAAAGCTTTGGAGACATAAATTAGCCTCCACTGGCTACTGACTTTAAAAAAGGGGATTAGATATAGCACTTTGCAATGTGGTTTAGTGGCCATGGAGGTGCTCAGTAGAAGATTGGACTTGTTAATCTTGTGGGCTTTTCCACCTTTAATGATTCTGTGAATCTATGAAACTGGTTCTCTGTATAGTTTGTTGTTTGGGTTTTGTCCTCTCCAGTGATATTTCTATTTTCAAGAAAGCAGGAAAAAAGAGAGAGAAATAAGCTCCAAAATAATGGTGCTAGTTCCTCCACCGCTGAGGCCAGAATGTACAGTTTTCATGGCACTTCTGCCTCTGGCCAAAAATTTTCAAGGAATTACAGAAAGGAGTGAGTTGGAAGGGACCGTAAAGGTCTTCCTGTTGCACCCCCTTCCAGCACCCTTCCACTATCTCACGTTGCTCCAAGCACCATCCAAACTGGCCTTGGACAGTTCCAGGGACGAGGAGTCAACACCTGCCAGCAAGAATGAGGAAAGTTCATAAATACAAGCCGGTAACTCCAGGTGATGCCTGATTTCCTTTAGGGCTGCTGCCTGCAAAGAGAACAATTTTTGGAGTGGTAATTCAAAAAAGCTTGGATCACCATCCACCAGTCAGGATATCTGCACTCCTGACATGAACTCTCCTGCAAGGAGTTGGAGAAGGGGCCAATTCTCCCACACTTAGGAAAAACTGAACAGGAAGAAGCTGCAATGCTGTTGAGTGCAGGCCCTGAATAGAGAAATGTGACAAAACTGTCCTGATTACTGACCCCTGGCTTGCCATACAAATGAGCATGCATTTGCATATGCAATAAAAATGTAATTAAAAATCAGCAACATATTAAACTCACATTGGAATCCTCAGGAATATTGCTGCCATTGGGCAAAGAGGAAAATACTATAAAAAGACACCGGTAGTTAAAAGCCAATTAAACATGCCTATCATTTTTCCATTATCAGCACTGAGTTCTGTAAATAAAAACTATTAATTGCCATAGGCCATGTTGTTAACTGCCAAATGAATCCATACGTATTTTTTTACAACATTCAATGATAGTTAAGCATGCAGTTCATGTATTTGCTTTCTTAAAAAAAATTAAAAGAAGAAAAAAAAAAAGGAAAGAGAAAAGAAGCTTTTGATTAGCTAAAGTTTGAAAATCATTGTGGAAAAACAACTTCCATTGTGTCATTATCATTCACTTTGAGTCTAATTTCAAATAATTATATTTCCTGGACCTGAACTAGTATTTATTTGTCTATTGCTGAAATTTAGTTTCATTTTCCCCACCACTCCCACCCTGCATCTCTTTTTTTTTTGATTCACCCCCTAGGGAATGATTCATTCTCTGCTAATTAAAGCTGTAGAATTCTGAATGCAATAATTGCCTGGGGGTATCTTTGGTAATTTTTAAATGTGACCTTTGATTTTGCACATCTAGCTTGGAACACCTTAAAAAGATCCGATTTTCTTAGGGCTGCCCATGTGGTGCCTTCCACAATTCAATATCCTTGGTCATGTCTGGGTCTGAGTACCCCACCTTACAAATCCAGGCACACAAAATCACTCATCACTCTTCCAGAAAGCCTGGGTTCATTGGTTCTTCAAAGCCAAAGTAATTCCTGACAAACAAATGATCTCATTTCCCATGGCAGTGAGGACTCAGCAGTTCATTTAAGCAGCAGTGGTGAATGCTCAGTCCTTTCAGAAGCAGGACACGTATTTTAGGTGACTGCTTAGAGATTTCAGAACTATTGAAGGAAATTTAGGCAAAATACTCTCCTCATTGAAAAAGCAACCTTTAGGACTGGTAGCATAGGGCTATTGAACTAGCTTTGAAAAAGTTTTAATTATCTCTACTGGAATTTAGGTCTTTAAAAACCCAAACCATATTAAAAAGCAGCAATGACAGACACAGCAAAGCCCCATTTTACAACCCTTTTAACCCAGACATTTGCAAAGTCTGCCAGATAGTCTCCCTTTCCATTAAGCAGAGAAAATGCATGACACAAAGTCTAAAGGATTTATGCAAGATGACCCAAGGAATTCTGCAAGTGGTGTTACCCAAGGAATTCTACAAGTGGTGTTATTTGCCTCCTTTATCCTTAGCCTTCAGGATACCTGGCAAATCTGAGCAAACCACCTGTGATCAGCTGACAGTGCCAAGCACTTCTCAAAGTGGGGAACTCCCATCCATCCCTGGAAATGTTCAAGGCCAGGTTGGACAGGGCTTGGAGCAACCTGATCTGGCTGTCCCTGCCCAAGGCACAGGGGTTTGAACTGGATGATCTTTAAGATCCCATTCAACCCAGACCATTCTGTGATTCTGTGATCCAAGGCAAGTGTCCAACGTAGACAGAATGAAATGTTTGTCCCTGCCTCAATTACACCTCAGCTAAGGGCTTTACACAGCCTGGCCTCCAGCTGATATCCACTCAAATAATCTTACCATATGCACCCTACTAAACTCTCCAAGCCTTCAACATGATGGCCACTTCCAAGCTTCCAATTAGTCCCTAGACTGGGCTAATTCTGGAGCTCTGACTTACTGTTATTTAGAAGACTGTAAGGTACATGAGACCCAAAGGTTGCCAAGGACTCTTGAGATCAACAGTGTCAATGGTGCACCTCACCTCTTGGGTCTGTGCCCAAAGACTGTTAAATTTACACAGCCTTTGTGTCCTGACCACTGTTCTCCTTAAGCCTTTATAGATCCTAAATCTTTTTAGACTACAGTGACAATAGAAAGCTAAGAAACGTGTTACTGGTTATAAATTTCTGTCCTGGCTGTTCCAAATATTAGGTTTTTGAGCACTGTGTAGGCAACAGGGCTGCATTTAGCTAAAAAATGGAATCAAGACCAGTTCTCAGGTTCAACTACATTTTAGAAGGATTGGAGCAATATCCAGAGCCCCCACACCTACAGAATAAAGGCTTCTTTACACAGCAGAGGCCCTTGGATTGCTCAAGGCTGTGACAGGTTCATAACTATGTCTGTGGTGTTTGCTTCGAGGTCCTTCAGCCTCTCCCCTCAGCAGGGAACAAACCCCATGAGAAGCAGCTAAGGGAGCTGGGGAGGCTCAGATCAGAGAAAAGGAGGCTCAGGGGGACCTTATCACTCTCTACAGCCACCTGAAGGGAGGTTGTGGCCAGGTGGGGGTTGGTCTCTTCTCCCAAGTAATGAGACAAAAGAAAGCGACCTCGAGTTGCACCAGGTTTTGATAGGATATAAAGAAAAAATCTTCAGTGGAAGGGTTCTCAAAAATTGGGACAGGCTGCCCAGGGCAGTGGTGGAGTCACCATCCCTATAGGGATTTAAAAGATGTGTATGTGTAGTATTTGGGACATGGTTTGGTCATGCCCTTGGCTGTGCTGTGTTAATGTTTGGACTTGATGATCTTGGAGGGCTTCCCCAACATCAGTGATTCCATGTGATTCCTCTGTGGTTTGGCACATATAATTTTGAGGCAGGCTGTCAGTCCAATGCTGCAATGTGATGAAATCACAGGGACCAATGGGACATGCTCAGCGTTGATGATTTGAGATTGCTTCATTTTGGAGAAATGTCTCCATTAAAGTTGGTATTACTTTCTTTGCATAATTTGTAAGGAAGAAAACATATTTAATGTCCTGGGTATTTCTGCAATTTCCTAAAACCAGGTCAAGCTAATCCAAAGCATACACAAATAGTTCCCTTTATGCTGTAGTTTATTTATCTTTAAATGTTTCTGACAGCTTTGGTTCAGACATCTATTTCTACATTATTCAGAGCAAAGAACAAATGACAGGTTTGAAGGGCTTTGCAGAGCACTCAGGATAAGAGGACAAGAAGACAAGGCAGAGGCATTGTCATTCCTGACAAATGACTCAGAGCAGTCACTGTAGGACTGGCCACCATTGCCTGGCTGCAGCTCTTCAGGGCCCAAGGGTGAGTTAGGAGACTGCAGCTGATACCTGGTGATTTAGGAGCTGTCTTTATCAAAGGTGTGTTAGGTGCCCACCCAAGTCATTCATTTCTTTAGTACTGAGCATGAACAGTGAGTAATGGTTTTGCCTGTGGTCTTTCCCAGTGTATTTATGCTCTACTCACTGGCATTTATCATTCCATTGACTCTTCCTTCCCTTTAGGAACATCATTTAACAGCAATTCATATGCATATTTTGCTCATAAAATTAGGAAGGTGGACTACCAGTATGTTTTAAATCTGACTTTGAACTCCCTGAAATCAGAATTTTCTTCGCTGGAGGGGTTGGTTGTACAGCAAGTGCCACATTGCTCCAGTAAAATCCTCTAGAGATTATGCTAACTGGAAATGATCCTGCTAAAAGAAGTCAGGGGTGCTGCATTCACTGGTTTTGTTGGAGATTTAGACCTTTATTTCTTCCTCCTATAATTGCATTTCTTTCCATTTACGACATACCCTAGAGATTCCCAAGAAGAGTAAACAGGCCTGCTGATAGCATCTCGTGATATATATGTCTTCTGTCAGGATAATATAAAAAAATTAGTGTTAGTTAATTTGTCCTCAAACATCCTATCTCACCTTTAATTGAAAATGAAGATGTGTTCACACATATCTTGAGTAATTAAAATGCTATCACTTTTTCCTTATCTAATTAATGAAGAAAGGGAAAATCAGAAACTGCAAATTGGGCATGAAAACAAACAAAATTTAATTAGGGTTTTGTGAGCGTATGAAGATCATATAAGAGAATATGGTTAAAGGGAAATTTTAATAACTGCTTGCAGGTGTTTGAGCTATAATTAAATTTGTGAATTAAAATGTTGCAAAGAAATTTTTAACATTTGTGTTACAGAGAGGAAAGTCAATTGAAGAAAAAGCAATAGAAAAAAACCCAAATACCAATTCTTGGCAGCATTTGACCTTTGAGAAGAGTCCAATCAATTACAACCATCCTTTCACATTTCCCAATTTATAGAGATGCATTATTTTACCATGATGACATTTACTTAACTTTAGCATGTTTCTCAGTCCTCCTGAAGGCAGCAAGACTCAAATATATGCATTAAAAAATCCCTCCATTCAATACTTCCCTAAAAAGGATTTAAGCTTGTACTGAAGATTTTTTTTCCCTAATTAAAAAAAAAAAATTCCCAGGTAAACAGCAGAAAGAGGCACATATTTATGTGCTAAGGAATTCATGTTTCTCTTTTGTTTCTGCTGCTTAAGATGCAGAATTTTTGTTGTGCTGCCTTCAGCACTGCGATGCCACACCAGTTTGTGTGTTGTAATATCACTTTATTTTTATAATTAGTGACTATATCATGTATCTATAAACATTGATATATAAGGAAAGATAAGTATAAAATTTTGCCTTCATGCCACATGGAATTTGTAGGTATTTTGGGCTTCATATAAAGGAAGAGAAAATGCAGTGCTGGAGGGCAAATCTGTGCCCTAACTCATGACAGCCAAACTTCACAAGTGTAGGGAAGTGCTTGTGTTCATCCAGAACCAGTTGGAACTGGTTAGTCAGGTTATTTAGGCACATGGTGTGATTCCTAGGATTGTTCTGTCCAGGGCCAGGAGCTGGACTTTGAAGGTCCTTGTGGATCCCTTCCAGCTGGGGCTGTTCCATGACTCTGTGATTCCCTGGTTCTGTTGAGTGTTAAGGAATTCCAGCCATGGTCTGTTGTCCCACCCATCAGACACCCTTGGTGGTATAAATTTTTCTTCTTGGTGGTTCCAGTTTCTCCCTGACTGCAGAAGAGCCAAGATGACTATGTCAGACTAAAAGTTTGCATTTCAGCTGCTAAATTTGGGTAAAGAATCCCCAAGTAATCAGCATTTCTCTTGAGCATCCAACCAGAGAAGACACACTGGGGTAAGAAGAAGCCTCATCATCTTTTCTTGTTGAGGAGCCCTGAGGTGCAAGGAGGCAATCAATTGCTCAAATGCAAACACTGAGCTCCTCATTTAAGGTTTAATACTTCCCCCAATCAAAAAGCTCTCCTGTCTCCCATTGAAGAAAATAGATCCTTTCAAAAGTAAAAAAGTGTTCATTATAAATAGTCTCTATGTGTGAAATATAGCAGCAAAGGTATAATTATATAATTACACTGCCTTTTTTAGATCAATTACATTATTATATCATCCCTGAGGTGTTCAGATACTGTGGTGTGATGAGTGTGGGACTGACTATTCCAGTGTATTCTGAGATAGATAATAATATATTTGTATTGCAACTTTCATACTGAAATAGTCTCTCACATAACTTTCACATAATCAAATATCCCATCTCCTGCCTGGATACCGGTATTTTGGGTGCAGATGGAAGAATGGAAATGAATCAATCCTTTAGCACTGTTTTTTTGTGAACTGCTGGGCTTTCTCAGCATCAGAAAAAAACTTTTTTGCTTTTCAAGATCTTGGGATGAGAGAGTGTCCAAGAAGTTTCTTATCATCTAAAGATGTGAAACAATTTGGAAAGTGAGACCATATTAATTAAGAATGAGCTCAGCTAATGCAAAACGTCATCTGTGGGATCTTGGAACAGGAGAAAGGGCAGAGTCTGTCTGTAAGAAGTACACAGGGTAGGAAATACCACGTTCAGTTCACAACACTTGGTCTTGGAAAAAGGAAAGCAGAAGAGGATTCAGGGATAGAAACAAATCTGGCCATCATGCTTGGCACTGTCTGGAGAAAGAGAGTTAAGAGAAATGTTACTTCTCTAAGCTTCTACTTTTTGTTCCTCTGTAGGAACAAAAACCTTTCAGTTGTGGATCAAAGAAATAGCAAAGCTGTGGAGATCTTCATTGTACCATTTTTTAATAGTCATAAGGGAAAAAAATAAACAATTTTCTCAGAGAAAATCCTCAGCAATGACCATTCTGGACTGCCCTAAGCTGTTCCCAGTATGCAGCTTGAATATTGTATTGTATTGTATTGTATTGTATTGTATTGTATTGTATTGTATTTTATTTTATTTTATTTTATGGCATAAGACTCAGGGTATCTAATGCCACTCAATGGCAGTGAGTAAGATTGCCCCATAGAATCACAGAACTTATCCTGAAAGGGACAGGAGTGCAAGAAATAAGAGAGAGGGAGAGAAAAACCTATTGGAGAGCTTTGCAGGGAAGCTGAGAATTGATCAGGATTAGACAAGACTAAGTGCATCTGGCAAGAATTATGGGCAGGATTTAATTGTTAAGTCAACATTGGGATAGAGAAAGCAAAACAGTGGAAGACACCTTTCAGTTTTTGAGCATGACGCACTGGGTTTGTAATTCTGGATTCAAAATCAGGGAAGTTTTTAAGGAAAGAATTGAATAAGCCTCTTTTGGAAGTGGAGATGAGGGCTGGATTCAAACCCCCAGAGCAGCCTGTGGTGGATGTTAGGGGGGACTTAGAGCAGAACCTGGTAAAATACAGGAAATTCAATAATTTAACAATTATGTCCCATTTGTACAGCAAGGTGCTCTCCAGAGCTCTCATCACGTGTCATTAATGCCAACCTCTGACCACTTCTTGTGGTTTGAGGGGGAAGTGAGTTGTTCAGGAAGCTGGGGTCAAATTAATCAGTGGTCAGATTCGAATATTGGCACCTGGAGTGACCACTGGACATGGATATGCCTCTGAGAACACAGGGGGTTAAAAGCAAGAAGTCCCAGAGGGACTTTCCCTTTAGTTCTGGTCAGCAGAGGAGAGCAGACCTCCCCTGCCCAGACACGGGCTGGGCAGG
>VXBC01010539.1:143288-194233 GCA_013399945.1 Ploceus nigricollis
TGAATACATTTTGTTTTTCAACCCGGGACACCTACTGAAACCTCTTTCACAGATATTATGATTTTTTAAAAATTCTGCCCATATCACAAACCTGGATCAGGCAAACTAATGGCAATAAGTGCTCCAGAGGACTCACTTCGTCCCTGGACAAAAGAAATAGAGTAACCTCCAGATTTTATTCTCATCCCTTCCACAACCTCTGTTGTGTTTCATGTGTCTGCAGTCTTGTGTCATTTTTCCTTTCAGTCACTTATTTTCCAGACTGAAGATGCCTAATCTGCTCATTTATTCCAAGCTGTTTCTGAGGTTTTATCATCTTGTTTCTGTACTCTGAACCTTTCTTAGTTTTAATACAAATGGAATTACACACTGTCCTTTCTAAGATCATTGCTCTGTTCTCCCTATTTTAATCTGGTTTGGCTTTTTTTGGGGAGACTCTTTTGAAATATCTACTTGCCCATTGTCCATGAGGTGATTTTACAAAGAGGAGAAAGTGGCAAGAAGCCAATCTACATCATGGATTTTGTTACACTAACAGAGGTGTGGTTAGAAAAGCATAATACACGAATTCAGATAACTGAACTTGTATAATTTCAGTAGCATTGTTACCTTGTGGGATTATACACAGTCAATACAGTCAGAGACATGGATGATAAATTGGAGAACCATTTCAGGAACAGCTTTTTGGTGGCTGCTTGTCCATGAATTTTCTCTTCCTGATCACCAGGTTAATGGCTTTGGAAATCAGGGGTTTGCTACAAAAACAGGAGGATTTAATGGAGGTACTTCACAAAAATAAATCCAGGACATCAAGATTTAACCACTGGTTCTTCACTGAGCACAAATTCAGGGATGCCAGGCTCCAAAGCTGTTGATCTTCCTGTGAGAGGAAAACAAAAGAGGAAGGAAAGGGAAAAATATCAGGGAAGAAGCTCATCTGTACAACCCTGATATTTGCATGTGGAGACCCAAGGAAAGTGGAGGGGGAGGCTTGTGGTGATTGGAAGTAGGGTCCTGTAACCAGAGAACAGCTCCTCATGGGAAATGACAACAATGGTGCAGAGAGAGCTGGCTATTTACTGCCACCTTTGGATCCTGGGTTCACTGGGAGTCAGAGCCAAGTTCCAGCTGACAGCTGAACTTACAAATTCACTTCATTACTTGGTGTGAGACAAGAGCACCCACAACAGCCTTCTCCTTACAGGCATCATGAAGTGAAAACCACAAGAAGTTGAAGCTTCCCTGGAATTAGTGAATTGATTACATTTTAAAAGTTTTCATGCCTTCCTGCAGACTTGGTGAACAAACTGGTAGGGGAAAAAAAAAAGAAAGAGGAAAAATAAAGATGTAGTGGGTGGTGTTTAATATGGAAACACAGAGTTGTGGCTTCCCCCTGCATCCTCTCTTCCCTTTCAGCATTGTGCTCCCCATTCCCAGCATTGTCATCGTGGCACCAAACCTGTCCCACACAGCTTGATAAAAGACAGAAAGCCACCCTGAGAGGGAGCTGACTCTGCTGGAAGATCTACAGACTCCCAGGAAATATTGTTCATTCTGCTGAAAGGCATGTAATGCTCCAGAGGAGGCAGTTACTGACAAAAAATTTCAATACACACGAATCTGTGGCCAGGAATATTTCCTGGCTGACTGAAATGAGGAGAAAGTTCATCCTGAGCCAGAATTGGTGATGTGGATGTTCTTTCCAGGTCAAAAAAGCAGATCAGTGAATGGGACTTTGGAGCAGGAGTTTTAGGACAAGCCAAAGAGTGCAGAGCCAAAGAAAGAGAAGAGCAGGGTGGGATATAGGATGTGGATGTGGGGGATATTTGGGAGCCTTTTCGTGTTGGCAGACCCAAATATTTCTGTAACTAAATGCTTGACTGATCTTACATGCTGAAGGGTTTCTCTGGCAACCAAGGGTGAGGCAAAGGCTCAGCCTACCTGGTTCCTCCTCACTGAATGGATCCTGTGCTCATTTTAACTCCTTTCCCTTCCACTCAGCAGCTTCTCAGAGCTATTCCTGACTTCGCCTTCCCAGATCCCTTCTGGGCAAAGCGGGAGAGATCATTGGGGAAGGGATTATTAATGTCATACTTATAAAAATGCACTGTCATAATGGACCTGGGAAGCTGACACTGCTTTCCCAGGGTGTTTGGTGGTCTGCTGTAATCAAAGGCAAATTCCAGTGGGCTTCTGTTGTAGCTGGGAGAGCTCAATCCAAAACAGTTCTTTCCTTGGATGTCTTACACCCTTCCATTCAAAGAATGAAGATACAGCCAGCAGTGACTGTTCAATTCAAGTGAGGAGCTCAGTTTCAGAGACAGGAGAAATATTCTGTCCTTCAGGATATCTTCCAGTTTCCTGTACGTGAAAGTCAGCCTCTCTCTTACCCTGTACACTTCCCTCTTTGCAAGACCTTGCTTAAATTTTACATTATCTAAATAATACTACAAAGATGCTACAGGCAACAAATGCATTAATTCCTGTCCCTGATGTATCCCCAAACTTAATCCAATCCCTCTGCAGTCCTGCTTTTCCCACTCGTGCCTCTTTCTGCTTCTTCTAGGAGCTGGATGCCACCAAACTATTGGAAAAGTCGCTGGAAAAAATAGTATTTTCTGTTTTATTTGTAGTAATTACATGAAAAGGGCACCTGCTACCTCATTGATGTTCATGTGGGGATTGTGAGGATTCGCTGACTCAGTGGAAATGGAGCACTTGAATGTTTTCTTCTGCTCCAGGGCAGCTAAGAAATTGTCTGAACATAATTAATTTTCAGTGGATTTCAGGTGAAAATCACAAATATGAAACCAGCAAAACTCCTGTCAACTTCCAAGTCCCTAAACAGATTGCAAAAACCTGTTCGCAGTGAGATAAAACTTTATTTTTCTTTTAATGTTGAAAAAATAGAATGCATTCTGCCCAACCCCCTTGATTAAAATTATTATTGCATTCCTAGGTGAAAATCTGAAAAAACAACCAGAAAAAAATCAACAAAACAAAATGTCTCATCTTGGGGTAGAGATCTGGAGAAGAAAAACAGCAACCAGAAAAACCAAATCAATGAGCCAAAACCAAACCTCCCAAATCTCCACAGTAAATATACTCACAGTAAAAAGACACTAAAAAACTCAAATGCAGTGCACATTGTAATGTGTTTAATGACCTTAATCATGTTTTTATAAATTGATCCATTAGACTTCTCTCAAATGAACATAGCACACAACATTGTTTTCTCTAATTACCCTCACAATAAATACTTAAAATGTGTGACATTTTCAGTTACCCAAATTTATAAAGCAAAAATAAAGTCTTCGTTTTACAAAACTTAGAGAAATGCAACCCAGTGGAATTTATATCAGCTCTGAATTATAAAGTAACCTGGACCCAGCACTGAGCTATTTGAAGCAATCTGGCATTTGTTCAAGATGTATGTCAGATTCCTGGAGGAAAATGTATTTATGGGAAAGGAAATCAGAAAATTTCCACTGGGAATTAAGGCCATGGAAGCAGAGATCAGTAGTATATCTTTGGTTTCATTTGCTTAGCAAAGAGTAACATCTTCTATTTTATTCCATCACAGCAGGGTCATTAATAGCATCTTTTTAACTCTACTTAGATTCCTTTTTGCCTGTTGAGGCATCCTAGGGATTCCCAGCTATTTTCAAGATGATTTTGACTAATTGCATTAGGCCCCATGTTGGAATCTTAAATATATTGTAAATAAGTGGAGTTTTCATGTCAGGGTATAACACGCTGCTGCTTTCAGACCTTATCTAATGATGCTTGGTTGTTGATGTTTTATTAATAACAGCAAGTGCAGCATTAATTCACTGATTCATCATGATTTCAAGGGAGATGCAGGATGCCTGATGTCTAAAAGTTCTGCTGCAGTGTTTGGACAGTGGAACAGGCTCCCCAGGAAAGTGGTCACAGCCCCAGGTCTGCCAGAGTTCAAGTGTTTGGAGAGCACTCTCAGGTCCCTGGTGGGATCCTTGTTGTGTCCTGTGCAGGGCCAGGAGCTGGACTCAATGATCCTTGTGGGTCCCTTCCAACTCAGGATATTTTTTGATTCTGCAGTTCTATTAATCACTTTCTTTCTCCATTTGTCCCACCCTTTTTTGGCATAGATGCCTTAACAGACTCAATATTCTGAAATAGGACATCATTGCACAACACAAGGTATGAGTTGAGTTTTCATCTCGGCTAAGTCACCCATGTTCTTCTGAAATCCATGGAAGAGCAGGAATGCTCACCTTCTTGAGCAAAATGTTGGAGAAGAGCTGGTTACTCTGTGGCTGGATCACTGGGGTGCTTTCTGTGTTACTATAAGCACACACACCCCAAAAATAAAGTACTTTACAATAGTTTGTTAAACACCAGAGTGCCCAACTGCTCTGCATGTGCACAGCACACTTGCACATGACCCTGTCCTGAATCTTTCTCCTGAACTTTTATGAATGGGGAAAACTGCCAGTGCAATTAAAACTTTGGCTCCTGCATCATCCTTTTCCAAGGGGCAACCCACTCGCCTAATCAGAATTCTGCCTGCTACTGCTATTGAAAACATAATTTCATAAACAATTCTCCTTCCTGGGAGAAAGAAGAAAAGGCTGATGGGCTGCAGATATGTAAGGTCATCTCAATCAGCCTTCCAGTGCATACAGGGAGCAGAGAGCTTTTCAATAAGTCAAGGACTCTGAAAACTGCTTTGCCATGCACCAGGAAGGGAACAGTGTTTGAAGCACAGGTGCCTTGGTAATTCAGAATAAAATGAAAATTTCTCTGTAGATTCATTCCAGCTAAGCTTAAAAGCTCATTTCAGAGTGTCCTGCTGGTTAAAGTAAAGTGGAAAGTTCTGACTTTCTGATGCTCTGAGTTGGTACCATTTAAAGCAATGGGAGAACACGGCCTTTATTTCAGGAATGATCAGTCTCAGTGGTGCTCACGTTGGGGTGAGTTTTTCATATTTATAGTGGGAGGCTTTTTGAGCTTTGTCTAGCTGCAAATTCTCCTTACTCATCACAGATCATGTTCTAAATGCCTTCTGAGTCGCTCTTTCATCACTCACAATTTCCAATTCTGTATATGCTAAATTCTTCAGCATTGTCTCCAACCACTCAGAGATTGAGACCTGAAAGGCAGAGCTGAAATGCCTTAAGAGGCACTGGAATGCCTAACTGTGCAAAACCCAGGTGATTTAGCAAGAGATTTCAGCATGTCCTGCATCTAATTCAGGCATTTTGTTCATGAAAGGTGGAGTTTCTCAGTTCAAATAATAATCACTCTGGTTTCACTAAGATTGCTTTCATTACAATAAAATGTATGCCTTTATTCTAGTGCCAAAAGCTGGAGTTTCATTGCAGTTAGAGGAAGATCCAACTTTATAAAAAAATACTTTTGCCTCATTAAGGACTAGAATTTCATCTTGTTGCCACCATCACAGACATGCCAGGGGTCAATCCTTGGTCTGGGAGGCACAAAAGGACCTGAACTGGCCACAGAGATGACCCAAAAGTTAGAGGGGAGAGTTGTCATTCCACAGCCTTCAATTGGGATCAAATTCCCTTTTCCTTACTCACATCTCCCCAGATATGCCTGGTTTCTCCTCAGGGTTTGTGCTCTGTCTAGGAAAATATTGTATTGCTTGAGGCCCCACAACATAAATAATGTTACAAACTTCATGAAGCCTTAGGGAAGTGAAGAATTATGCCAAAACACATCAAAGGTTGTAGGCAAAGCAAGACTCTCCATTTTCATGTCACTAAAACCCATCATCTTGAATTTATGTTTAGTCGTATTAAAAGTTACAAATGTATTTCATTGCATAATTAATGCTCGCCTTCAGCAAGAAAGTTTGGGCAAATTCTATTTTTTCCTGCTGTGTAAAAGGCACTGAAATTACAGCTGGTGGAGCTTTTCCCACTCAGACTTTCCAAGGCTTGAGAGGAATCTCAGTTGTGGACCTGTTGACTCGTTGGGAGCAGTTGTAATTGATGACTCTGACTCCCTCCTCTACTCAGCTCCTTCAAAGCAATCTCTGGAATGGACATGCTGCTGCAAGCACAGACCTCTGCTGATGTATTACCTGCCTGCTAAAGGTTGTCATGAAGGGGCACTCAAAAAATAAATACCTCTGCAATTCTCTAAAATAGCCATTTTCAGTTTGGGTTCAGAAAGTAATTTGATTTCTTTCCTCTTCTTTATATAACTCGTTGTTGTTGTTGCTTTTGGGTTTTTTGGGGTTTTTTTTGATTGTTTGTTTGTGGCTTTTTGATGTTTTTTTTTTTTGGTTTTTGTTTGTTTGTTTGTTTGTTTTTGTGGAGTTTTTTATGGTTTTCATTTTTGGTNTTTAAAAGAGAAAGCACCAGCAGCTGCCTTTTTATAAAAACGGGGAAAAAAACCCACAAAACTTGCCTATGAAATAGATTTTTATTTTTCCACTTAGCTGTATGCTCTGTGTGCTGGTTTTGCCTCTTTTCAGAACTTGGAGACTACACAGTAATATTTCAGTCCCAATGAGTGGGTTTGATTAAATGTTCAGAGGGAGATTTTTGCTAACAGACTTCAAACCCACAACTTTGTCAAAGCAGTTCCTGGTTACATACCACTGTGAAAATATAAAAATTAAAAATTTTAAAAAATACTCACAGAAATAAAAGACAAAATGAATAAACAAAAAAAAAAAAAACCAACACACCCACACCACACAGAGAGCAAATACCACCTTTCAGCGAAATGCACAGATTTGTAGATGTAGGAGTTCACAGCATTTTAGGATTTTACAGTCACAAGGGAAGGAAATTCCTCTTTTCAAGCCTATTTTTCTTGTTTCTCTCCCACACTCTAAGTCTACATCCAGCAATAGCTTCAACTCCACTTCCAGAACTGGTGGTGGGAGGTGAACCTCATCTTTTAACTCAGGTCCCGCTTCCATGCTTGGGGTTAAGAAAAGCAGGGTGAGGGTTCACCATCACCACAAAGCTACACAAAGTGAGACAGGCCAAGCTCATCTCCTCCCAAACACAACGTGGGCATTTTTATCCTGTGGCACAGGAAAAAAGGAGCAGCAATAAGGACAGCAAGGCAGAGAGCATGGGGGGACACAGCACAGTGCTGTCACCTCACGCCAAGGACCTGGTGGAGGAGGTCCAGGGTGGTTTGGTGTTTGAAGATAAAGCTTAGGTTTGGTGCCGACGTGGCCATGTGTGTGTGTGACCCCTCACAAGGTGGGCAGGGGGTCACAGATTTTATCCCTTGAATAGAAAATTTCTTGGCAAACTGGTCCATCCTCTCAGGAAGGTGCCAGGAAGGTGAGAGCTCCTCTTCTCTGGGAAGAGCAGCTCCCACCGATTCCACCAGCTGTGCCTGTGGTGAGTGGATACAGAGATTATTTGCTCCATTCCTGAGGAAACTGAGTATTCCCAAGGGATTTCCTGGTCACACAGTCTGAAATGCCCTAAGCAGTGGAAATTCCCTTGGATTTAAAAGAATAATAGTCTAACAGCTTTCTCTTCTGAGAACTAACCTCTTATTCATCCCTCAGTAATTTCCTCTCAGGTGTCTTCAAACGTGCAGTAAGGACGGTACACTTCAATAAATGTTTAGATAAATTTTCAGAATTATCAGGATGGGGTTTTTTGTTTGTTTGAGGGTTTTTTGGGGTTTTTTTTGCCTTTTTTTTTTGTGTTTTGTTTTTTTGTAACTGAGAAATTTCTGATAAGTTCATCTGTCATTAGAATTTTACCAGCCAGCCTGATTTTATTTCAGAAAATAATAGCAGCTCTGTAACTTCAGCAAATTAGATCTTATAATTAGATTTCAAGATAATTGTTACAAAAATAATTAAGAAGTTATTCTGGGACAACTGCTGGAAATCAATGAAGTATAGAGATGTCAGTATACTTTCCATACATAACTGGTTAACACTTTGAAGGTAAAATTCTAATGTGTGTGAAACCAATTTGATCTGAACTGAGAAAAATTATAAAAGATACAGCACACTGGGGATCAACATTACATAAATTTATTGCATTGTTGTAATAATAAGGTAATAAAATTTCATTGAACTTTTAACTAAGTAGTCTTTCAGCAGCTCACACTGAATAGAGGAAATAATGATTTACTTGAGGAGGATGAGTAGGAGGTGGGAAGAAAGATATTTGACTTTGTAGATATTTAGGATAATCTAAAAAACAGCCACGGTGATTTATATCAACTGATGAGGTAAAAAAACAAGGATTCTTACAGTGTGGCAATTATTAAACTGAATTTCAGTATTCCTGTTGATGTTGATTCATTGATTCAGTAGCCTGTGGCACAGAAGAAACTCTGGCTCTGATAAACTCAATTAAGAATGGAAAAGTGTTTTAAATTAAAGATATCAAGTGGCTACTGCTGGAGAATGTAGTCCAAAGCCTGTGTTTAGAAGGACAATGATTTGGAAAGGTGAATGTTCTACATATGCAGTCGAAGTAGCTGTGACTGTTGTGGGCATTCTTGGAAGAGCTCAGTGCTCTGCTGCACTCAAACTTTTACTTTTTTTTTTTACCCCTGGACAGTTTTTGATCTAGATATTGGCTGATGGAGTAGTAAAATCATAGGATGAATCATGGAATGATTCATAGAATGGTTTGTGTTGGAAGGGACCTGAAAGCCCTTCTTGTTCCAGCCCCCCGCCATGGGCAGGGACACCTTCATTAGACCAGGTTGCTCCAAGCCCTGTCCAACCTGGCCTTAAAACCAACCTGACCTTGAAAACCTGGCCCACTACAGTGGAGAATATCAATCCCAGCCACTTCAAAAACAATGAGGATTTTTCTGCTATGCAATTGTGAATGTTACCCAAATCTGAATTAGTTCACCCCTCCCTGAAATGTAGCTGTGTCCCATGTGCACCTTGGCTGTCCCTCAAATAATTTATTTTAGATGAGAGTGAAATAGTGAAGCTGCAACAAGAACTGCTGCAATATGTGGGGACATCTGGCTTTCCTGAGAACATGCTGTGGGACAAGATGCAAATGGGTTCCACACCTCTTACAGATCTCTTCTTTATCAGACAAATTGTTTCAATTTTTTTTCCCTGTACAATGGGAAATAGACACAAAATACAGACATAAAAGGAGTAAATGAATGCTTATAAATCTTCCCTTTATCAATGAGGAAATTAGGGAGCTATAAGATAATGTTTATTTTCTGTGTCTGATGAGCTGAGAATATTGTTTCCTAGCCAAGGAAGGAAACAGAAACTTCACAATTTTTCACAATCCCTTACTTCATAAACATCTGTGGCCACAAATCACGCAGTAGCTCACCACAACAATAAGAGCTCCTTTCTTTAGATTTCAGAGGCTGTAAAATATGAAGTTTGCAAGAAAACAGATAATTTATCCTCCTTTGTTTGATTAGATTGGAGATCTAGGCCCTAGATCTCTAGATTGGAGATCACAAGGCCCTTCATCTTGAAAGAGCTAAGTTGGACTGGACTTTTTTTCTTCTTTCTTCTATCAAACCAAAACCAGAAGGGAGAAGTTAGTGTGTTACAGGAGCCATCCAGTGCCTGCAAAGGAGGTTGCAGAAAATAGAAATTCTGGATTAAATCTACATGTTCCTGAAAGAATAAATGCTCAGATCTCTGTGAAACTACAAGGAAATTAATCCACGGTCTCTATCGTGTTCTCTACAGAAAAATGTTTCTCTCATATAAATTTGACAAATAATTAAACCCTTCCTGTCTGTGCATAGTAAAGGGCAACACCCTACCAACACCTGATGGTGCAACATCACATCTCCAGCTTTCAGATTCCAAGATTAACTGGTCTGAATTGTGTTGTCTAAACGGGATTATGATCATGCTTCTTTTTGCTCTTTGTCTTTTGACATCAGGGTTCTTTAACTGGGTGAATGCAGATCACTGTAGCCCCCCAAAAAAATCACTCTTTGACTAATAATGCACATCTTAAGACTGTAGTATTGGTGCCAAATATTGGGAAAATAAGCAATTGTACTTGAAAAAAACATTCATTTTTTAATGAATGAAGTGGTGCAAAGATATACAATGACCATCAAGAAAGAGATGGGAATTCCCTTTGTATTTCACTCCCTTCCATTCAAGTGAGGAGAAGAAACATAAATTCCACTCAAGCACAAGAGAGCAGTGCAGTCAGCAGCTCCACTCTGGAACAGAGATATTTGTGATACAGAGATCAGTGGATAGAGAGTGCAAGAACAGACCAGAATTCACATGGAAGACTGAGAAACATGTCCTAATCCTGATTTTACTCTAAAATATGACAAATATGAGAGCAAAAAGTGATGGAATATGCTTGTGAACATTATGCAGAAGACAGACAGTGGTAGTTTATTTTTCTTACTTCACCATATGTGACAGGAAAATTTTCAGAAGACTGAAAGCTATAAAATTTAGAACTGATCAAGTACATTTTTTACTCAATGCATATCTGAGCTGTGTATTTCATTGTATGAGGTACTGACAATCTGCTTATCAAGACTTAAGAAAAATATGGGATACTTTTACCCCATATATATATATAGATAATTTTATAGCAATACATGTAAACAGTACAAATGTTTTACTGTCAGAGATTTAAAGAATGAAGCTGAATTCATACAATTATAATAAAATCACAGGATGGTCTGAGTTGGAAGGGACCTTAAAGATCATCCTATTCCTACCCCCCTGCTCTGGGCAGGGACACCTTCCCCTATCCCAGGTTGCTCCAAGCCCTATCCAGCCTGGCCTTGGTCATTTTGCCTAAGATGATTAAACTTCCAGAGACTATCTCTTTGTATGGTTTGTAAAATCTATATTCTAAGTTCTTTCTATGTGAATAGAACTGAAAAATAGCTGAAAATCCCACAGTTTTAGGGAATACTACAACAAAACCAAATTTAGACTAGACAACACCATGAACCCAATAAAAATAATGTTACTTCACCTTTACCAGGGAAAGCACTCATGATGAAGGCAGCATGAAATAGAAGGACAGAAGGAAGTTTCTCCAAGACATATGTCATTTTTTGGATTGATTTTTCATTACTCCTTCACAGTCCTGTGCTTAAGGATAAATATTTGTCAGCATAACAGATAAAAGGAGTCCATTTTAGATCATTCAACATTCTCCTAAATTAACATTACCACTTTTCTGTAGGTTTTCCTGCTCTTTGGACAAGATGGTTCAGCTGTATACACAAACCTCTAAAGTAACCCCAACACCTAACAGTTATGGCAATCAATAGTCATAATTTGACACAGAATGTTCAGGCCTTTTTAAATTGTTCAGAAAATTCCCTATCTCAAGTGATACCCCTTTGATCAGAATTGGGTTTTGATACTTTTAATACACATCTCTAGGTGTTTAACAATATTCTCAATCTAAATGATGCAAGGAAATACAACTAAATTTTAAGGACTTTTATATAGGGAAGAAAAACACTAAATATCTTCTTAAATTACATGTATATTTAGCATGTTAAAATTCAGCTGTCTGGTGAAGTGCATTACTCTTGTTATTAGGATTTGATCCACCCTAAGGTCATGGACCCTTCTAATAAATTCAGAATGGGAGAGCTGAAAGTGTGGTTTTGCTGGTGAAGTCTAACTTGTCTAATTTAGAACTATGGATAAAGTCTTAAGAAAGTTTCTAGGCTCTCTCTGCAGGCAATGCAGAGAAAGATGAACACTTCCAGATGGCAGCGTGTTCCAGTCTCAGGCAAGGTGTCGGTCTCTCCTCACTGCCTGCAAAGAGAGCTCCAAGGTAGGGTTTAATGTGGGTGTTTTCTCTGTTGAGCATCATCTTTAAACAAGTTTCTATGTGCTCCTTTTTTAGAGTTAAGGAGAGAGAGTAATGAAATTATTAAATTGTAGGTGCAATTTATCTTATCTCACACGAGATGCCTGCATTTGGTCGTATTGTAAAAATGCAGGTGAACCCAGGATGGGAAGAAATTATGATGTCTGACTCCAGTTCAGAAGGCTGAATGATTTCTTTATTATAACTATACTATAATACATCAATATACTATTTTAAAGGAGATACTAAAATTACATACCTGCTTTTCTAACTACCATATCTAACTCTAACAAGCTTGTGACTTTCCCTCTGAGAGTCCAGACGCACCTGGCTCTCATTGGCCATCAGTCCCAAACCATCTTCACCAGAATCCAATCAAGCCATCACCCCAGGTAAACAATTCTCCAAGCACATTCCACATGGGAGAAAACAAGGAACAGAAATAGAAATTGTTTTCTCTTTCTTCTCTCTGTGCTTCTCTATAATAAATTCCTGAGATGGAGAAGATGTGCATGCCACATGGTCAGAGGAATTTTTTTCTCCTGTAGACTGCATTGATGTCCTGTGCTGTCCTGTTGAGCTTCCAGTCTTGCTCTCAAGGATGTGGATTCATGGAATCATAGAATGGTTTAGGCTGGAAGGGACTGAAAAAGTCATCTCATTTCACCTCCTTGCTGTGAGCAGGGACACCTTACACTAGACCAGGTTGCCTAAAGCCCTGTCCAACCTGGCCTTGAACACTTTTCTTCTCTGGGATGAAAAATCCCAATTATCCCAGCCTTTCCTCATATAAGAAGTGTTCCATCCCTCTAATCACTTTATGGCTCTTTTTTAATAAGTTATGATAGCTCCAATAGAGTCCAGGAGACACTTCAGCTCTGCCCTGGTCATACAGTCACTGCCTGGTCACCTGGACTGAATTCTGGCCTTGACTGGGGCAGTGACACAGCTTCTGGGGACAGGAGATGCATTTGCATTTCCCTATCACTGAGACAGGCTCACCAGTCCCTAAATTACCCAAGACACGCCAGCCCTTCTGAACCCATTTCCACCAAGTGGTCCTGGGGAAAACCATTTGCAGAATCAGAAGGTTGAAAGCATCATCAGAGTCCCTGAGGGATTTTGATTGCAGGGGCTGCCTGAGAATTTATATAAATAGGCAACCAACCTGATAGTTCGAGGATGGTACTCAGGATTAAAGTCAGAGTTCTTCCTAAGTGTAGACACAATCTGTGCAGAGCACACATAAATTAAAAGTATCAGACAAGTGCAGAGAGTTATGTATCCATTCGGTTTGGTGCTTGACCCTGAACCTCAGGTAACCCCCAGGACAAGCTGCCACTCAGGTCAGCCCCAAGGCCACCAAGGAACTTCATGAGATCAATTGGGACATCTTTTAATGCTCACTGGAGGGAAAGGGAGTCAGTAAATTGTGGATTCCTGTGCTGCCTGGGACATCGCACATTGCTGCCAATAAACACGTTGTGGTGTGAAATACGGCACGGCGTGAGAATAATAATAACTTGGAGCAGAAGAAAGGCTATAAAAAGAGGGAAGTTGTTGTGGGAGAAATGGCTCAAAAAAAACCCCAAAGTGTTCTTCTTTTTGCATGAACTTTTTTTCAGGTAGATGAATGGTCGCCATGTATTTGAGCAAGTAGGTATTTATGTCTCAAGGAGAAAGCACTTTGTGGAGGTAACAGAGATCATAATCATAAGTAGCCACACTCTGGTACATCATACAAAATACACAGCAAAATATATTATAGATAAAAAATAAAATATTATAGTTCTTGAGTATAACCCACCAGTATGGGTTTAAGGTGGAAGATGTATTTTTAAACAGAAATATATACGATCTGCGTTTAAGGGCACAGAATGGTGCTAAAATCCACAGCCTGTGGAAGTTATACTTATGAATATTGTTGAATACCAGTGTCATACATTTTGGTTCCATTTACCTGGTACAGCTTCAATTTTCTTGTTGTTGATGTCCATTCAGTGCACTGACTTTTGCTGCTTTCTGTTAGGTTAAAATGTAATCTAACATTGTGTGTTTTCTCCTTGTGAATGTTCTCAAAGGTCATGATAAACCATACCCTAAATCCTTTAATGCTAAATGACATCTGTCTATTTATGCCAGGAATAATACCCAGAAAGAATAAAAGAGTATTAGCTTTGTCTATGAAACCTATTCAATATGGATTTTGAGTACCACAAGGATTAGGGTGTTTTTAAATTCAGTTTCAAGCAAGTAATCTGTTGAAAAATCAAAATCCTATGACTCCAGAGAAAACCATTCCAATATTTTAACTGCTTTCCTATTGTAGTAGCATAAAACTTGGATATATCTATATTAACTCAGGTTACAGAAATCTCATGAGGTCATCTGCTCCAATCCACAAGGAAAAACAGGGTTGGCTGGTTAATATTAGGTCAGGGCCCAAGGCACCTCTATTATAGTCAAAGCAACAATACTGTTACAAAACATGTAGGTAATAACCTGTAAAAAATAGCTATAGTGGTTACAGTTCCATATACATTCTGCTGTGTTGTCATTTTCAAATGGAAAACTGTTCTATCAGAAAATTTAAAACCCCTGTTATTCACTTTCTCTTTAACTGAATGGATGGTGAAAGCAAAACAAAAGAAGATAGAAAATGAAGAAAATTTAAAAATTGAGAAAAGGACTGATTTGAATGCCTAAATCTTCTTGGGAGTCAATGAAACTATCTATGATAAAAAATTGTCTTTTCTGGGACATTTATCTTGTTATTTACAGAGAGTTTAGGTGTTCAGAGGAAGGCAAACAGATAAACTCCTGCTACTGCAGCTCAGACTTGCTCAAAAGAAACCATGTGCCCTATGTATATGAAATTAGAAGGAGCAAATGCCAATCCCCTCTCACATCAGAATTCTTCTATGCTATTAGTAAAGGTAGATCAGTGATTCTATTTCATGTCTGTAATTTTAGGAATGCTGCAATCCTAATAACTGGTACACAGTTGCAAAAGAAACAGAACCTGCAGTTCTTGCTTAAACGTGGCACAGATTTCTGTAAGACAAAAAAACCCAGTGACTTCCACTTCTGTGCCCAAGAGAGCACACAAAATGAGAGAAAGAGTTGGATGGAAAAGTCAGTTATAAGAATGATGATTTTTCCTGTAAGCATCACATGTTCCAGGCACTCAATTAAGCCATTAGCTGGGAAATGTGGAACAACTGTAATTACTCTTGCTAAAGGCTTTGATTCTCTTTGCAGGCTTTGGTGCCATGGGGTCCCTGCACTGATGACTGTGTTTAGCCTGATTAGAGGAAAAATGCAGGCAGGAATTTAACACCAGGAATACTAATATTTATTTTCATATCTACCTAAATAAACAAAAATGTAAAATCCTTCAAGGGAAAACTTTCAGTTTCTAGTAGGCAATAAACTAATATAAATATGTATGATTCTTTAAAAATGTATATCTATAATATAAATACTCTTAAATAAAATATGTTTGTATAATATAATATATACAATTATATCACATGTCCATTTAGACCGTAACAATGTTATTTAATGTGTATGTATACTTATATGTAATACATAGACTTTTCATATATAATATATACATAATTATAAAACATCTAAAATATATACACATATCTATAACTCACAGAGAAAAATCCTATGTTTTTAACCCCGTTCTATAATATTTCAGAAACTGAACTGAGTATCATGTGAGACAGATACTTGATCTAGTTCTGATTAATTGTGGCGAAATTTGTGAATAAAACTACTTCATGCACTCAAAGTAGGAATGTCTTGTTTATTTATTCACCTTAAATAGTGAAGTGACTGCAATGCCTCAGAAATCAGGATTTTTTGGAGCCTCTCTGAGCACCCTCTATCCTGCCAGTTTATTCTCCAGGATGTTCCAAACTACCTGAGGGAAATTGTTTTCCAGCTGCTGACTTCCTTCTGCAGTGGCCAAGGAGGGATCACAGTCCCTGCTGCAGAACAGTGCATTGAGACTGCTTTGTTCAGAAATTCACCAAAACAGGGAGAAAAATAATGGGAAACTTTTCAAATTGTTCAAGTTACCTATCTGAACTGACACTTCCTGATAATGAGGTAGACTTATGCATCAGGATATGCTTGAGCTCCTTATTTTTCCATTTGGGTTCTCCTCCACTTTTCCAGCACCATGGAGGGACCATAAAAACACTAAATTAAGAGAATGATTCTTTAACATGGGAAATTTTTAATTCAAGAAATTGTCTATTCTGATTTATGAATCAGGAGAGAGGAAGAACAGAGGGAAGGGAAAGAAATTACTTACTGGCTGTAATTATTGCATTTTCAGTCAATGCACAAGCCTTAATACTGAGAGCACTTCCTCTTAGAAGTATTCACTAAAAAAAGTAAGTGTGGTGGCTTCGGAAAGTGTCTTTAAAGTAATATTTCCTGCGGATAAAATTCTGAGGACTGAAGACATTTTGGGGTGAACTGGGAAGTGAAAACAAAAATATTTAATTCAGTGGTAAATGGGTATACAGAGTATAAAAATGTATCCAAGCAGAAATCTTGGAACATTTTGACAGAAGACAGACCAGGTACCAGTTTGCTAAAATTTATCCTAGATCTGCGAGTTTCAAGCAGTAAATAAATGGTGGTTCTTCTATCATCCAAGGATATTCTCATCTAGGTATTGTTGTCATCTGCAGCAAGACTGATTGCCCATGATTTCTACAAGATTTTTATCACTATGTGCATATGTGTGTTTGGGATTTGGAATAAATTTTGCGCTTCTCTCCACAACTGAAAGTTCTACTAGAAGAGAATAGCTGGAGTTATGACACTTGCAAATATATTTGAGGAAGTCTGAGGAAAACATGCAGACCTCTTATGTGCCACTGGAAGTAACAGAATTGGTTACTCCCTCAGAGCATAACTAATAATAATAACTTCAAAGTCAAATAAAATTAAGTCCTAAAGCCACATGTCTGGCAGGTGTCTGACCAGTGTCTTCATGAGAATTCCCATCTTTTCAGGGCTGTTGGATGGAGTACCCTTTGAAAAAGAAACATGCAAGGAAACTTGGATATTTAAGATTGATCTACTACCTTAGGAAGCAGAAATGGGGTATGGATATATCTCCTATGTCATCTTTCCCTACTCAAACAGAACCTTGATAATTTGCTTTGGCACGATGTGGAGCTTCTGGAGTGGGTTGCATTAATCACAATTTTGAATTATTTGGCAATAGCCATAAAATATTATAAATAATAGCTGAACAACTGGGCCTTGATTTATTGCCTGAAATCCAGACAAAGTGACTTGTTCTCTGCTAAAATCCAGGCTGTTATTGTCTTATAAAATGGGGCTCCTATCTCTCCTCTGTAATTTACTGACTGCCTAAAAATGAATAATAGAACAGCACCAACCTGTGACTGCCATCTCTGGGCCCAGCCCTGCAGCCTTTGTGCTGGCAGAGCTGCCATGGGCGCCATGATTAAGTGCCACAGGAGAAGACTCCAGGACTGATAAAATGAGATTTATTTCTATATGACTGGTTTAAAATACATATGTTTGACAGGGCCAAGGCTATTATTTTCCCTCCTAAAGGAATATCATTGCTAGTGGAGGGCTTAAATCCAGGGCACTGTGTTTATGATATGCACCCTCCCCTTTGCCACAGGAGTCAGCTGCAAGGAGACAGAGAGAGGAGAGAGCAAAGGCATTTCTAGGGTGTATCCTGGGCAGTCAACTTTTGTTTCTTGTCTGATCAGCTCAGAGAAATATTCCCCTCCCTGCAGAATCCCTGATCAAACTGCTGCAGAGTGGAAAGAGGTAGCAGTGATTCTTTATCAAAATGAAAGGGTGGATGCTGTAGTCATCTGCTGGGACTGTCAGTCAACTTTGACCATTTCTTCTGTTGGCTGGTTGAAAATGGAGCATGTTTCCTAAGATCAGGATGGAAATACTTTGGAGACCAATATTAGAATTCCAAATCACCTTGGTGTGAACCAGTAGCAGAAAGAAATGATGTGATTCAATAAGACAAGAACAAAACAACACAGTTGAGTTTGGACTTGGCTCTGACCTTGCCTAAATCACCAAAGGGTGAAGTCTTTGGTCTCATTTGATCATCTGGATCCCTTGGAACAGATGAACACTGACTCCTCCAGGAACTGAATCAACCTTCCCACTTAAGCTACCTGTTGTAGGGAGGAATAGCATTGGCCTTTAAGATGGGTAGGTATTTCCAGGATGAACCTTGTTTAAGCAGATGTTGGGTTCTGTCTGCTCTCAAGCTGATGGTGACAGAGCAAATAATTTCCATTGTTTTGGAATTTAGGAGATATGAGTAGAGAAGTGAAACGCTGGGCAGCAGTTTGTCAGCAAAGGATTGGGGGATTAGAGTGGATCAAGGGCTTAACAGGAGTCTGTGTCAGGCTGTCACAAGGAAGGGAGGACATCAGAGCTGGTCCTTCTGTTCTCCTTAGCACTGGAAAGCTGTCAGGTGAACATCTGCATTCATTTCTGGCCACTGAAATCCAATAAAAATGTAAATCAACTGGAGAAGGGCCAGGAGGCAGCACTAGGAGTGATCAGAGGTCTACAACACACAGCCTTTAAGGGAACATTGAAAAAGTCGGAATTGGTTTTGCTAAAAACCAGGGGAATCAAGAGAAAAGGTGTGATAGCAAAAATTTAGTTAGATCTAGATGAAATCTTGCAGGTTTTGAGGACAGTTAAGTACCAGGGAATGCTGTCTATAAGGTGGATGAATCTTGATCACTGGTGATTTTGATAAATTGGGCATCTACATAAAAGTTGGTTATGAGATCATTTTGAGAGGTGGAACAGTTCAGTGATGCCTTTGGAGGATTATCTTCTCTGGGGAGTGAAGCAGAGTTTTCTTTATGCTGTGTTGCCAAAGTTTTTTATTAATTCACTCAATTAAGGATGTGTTTATTACTAAAAGTTCATTTATTACTTTTAAACCCTTTCCCCTTAGCCTGTTTTTCTGTTTCCTTGCACACAGGAGGGTCTGCACTAGTGTTTTAAACTACTTGTGTTTATTTTTCAGATCACCTT
The DNA here is from genome assembly GCA_013399945.1 of Ploceus nigricollis. Lineage (NCBI taxonomy): Eukaryota > Metazoa > Chordata > Aves > Passeriformes > Ploceidae > Ploceus > Ploceus nigricollis. Next base: position 162,191 of record VXBC01010539.1, read on the forward strand.
ATAACAAAAAGAATTCTCAGAAGCCACAGTCCACAGGCTGAGCAGCATGGCTGGACTACAGACACCTTGAACAGCCTTTTAGACCTGTCCTTCTGCAAGGTGAGATTCAGTAAAAAGACACAAGAGCCTCTTTCCATCAGTTGTATCACACACATTCTTAACTTCACCACGTGCTAAAGGACTCCACTCAACAGGAGACTAAAACCTCAGTAATTGGGTGGTGAATCAGGTTTCACATTTAATCTGTATATATAAAAAAGGTGAATGCAAAATTCCCTTCTCATGCCCAAAAAATGGCTATTTCTGGACTTTTATTGCATTTTTAATCCCTCTAAATATTTCATCTTTATAGATTGTATTATTTATATATTACGATCCTGTCATCCCCTCAAGCTGTGCCAGGACACCACTTCTCCCTGTACAAAATAAATTGCTTATAAAATTTGTCTTCAGGGGAACTCAGACACAAATAGAAACGTTCACTCCTTCTAAGTCACAGATAACAGGCTGATAAATTGTTGTTCTTAGTACCTGCATTGAATTCCTTGCCCTGAAGGATCCACATTCCTGTGCATACTAAGGTGGCTTGTTATAAAAAGGTGACTGCTTTAGGAGAGAGCTGCCTCACCTGACTTTGGACAACTAATTTTGATGTGCCTAGCCTAAATTAGTTACCTAGGTTTCCCAAATAGAGGGGAAAGACAAGCACTTCCAGCAGGTGTTTTACCACAGCTGATCTAAGTTTTCCTCTGGAGATGCCTGACAGAGAGGCAACCAACTTAGACATCTTATTTTATTTCCTAAAGTGTGTTGGGAATGCACCCAAAGATTAAAGAAAGATTGTTCCTTGGTTTTGTCAGATGGTTGGGCATGTGGGAGTTAGTAGTTATATTAAGGTTTCACAGCTAGAAGCTCCCAGACTACTGATTTTAATGGAACAATGTGAATTTATCACCTAAGGAATCCAGCTCCATCAGCTTTCCTCTTCCATGTCTGATTCTTGCTAGATCTTGTGCATCAGCTCAGGTATCTACTCCATGAAAAAATATTTTTTTTTTTAATTCAGACCTCCAAAAGAGTGTAAATACCAAAAATAAGGCAAGAAAAGTATCCCTAATTCTGTTCTTTATGTCTTCCTGACCAATTTACTTCCACAATTAACAAATTTGGCCAGACATATTTGACAGAGAGGCCAAAATGACAGAGATTCAAAAATCACAGGAAAAGTTGACAAGAGAGAAGAGAGACCCTATCAGTGCCCCTGTTCAGAGAAAGATGCAATATGTTTTCATTCTTAATTAGAGAATCCATCCAGGGAAGAGGCTCTGTAAAAATCCCAAACATAAAAAAAGACTTAATTAGCCCTTATGCTTTATTAGATAACCAAGAATTTAGGACCGAAATGAAGCAGAAAATAAGCTTCAACAGCTTCCCTGCTCTAGGCATAGCCTATTTGTGCATGTTTTCCTTGTTTGTCTGTGTTTTCCATGTTTGTCCATGTCTAGGAATAACACTGATTCATCTTGGAGTGAGCCTGGTATTCTGCAGAGAGGTACAGGTTCAGATTTCAGCAGGCTTTGAGACATGAAAATTGCCTCTCTTCGAAAAATATTTTCCAGGAATTTGGATGTTGGGGCATGTTAAATCATGGACAGATTGAAGCTGAACATCAGTGTAGAAAGAGTGAGGACCAGATAGGGAGACCATATGATGAAAGACTTAAAAAATATTTTCTGCTGTTGTCATTGCAGCATTATCTTGATTGTCAGTGTGCAAAACATGCAAAAATTTAGGATACTGATTACCAAGCTGGGTGGTTGGATGCTTCTATCTGGTGTGGCCTCTGAGGTCCCACAGTTATTCTTCTTCATCAAGTCATTTTAGCCACTCAGTGTTAGCTATTAATTTTATCCATCTTCTGTAAAACTCCACCTCAGCAGGAGTCCAGCACAGCCTTTGCCTCTTGTGCTTCTTTGCTCATACAGCATTAAGTAGAAAGTCCTGAGCAAATTCCTAAACCATGAGATTCACTAAGTATTGAAATGGATGCCTTTGGCATCTGAGCTTGAATAATTCCTAGGGTGGCTTCTTTGGGCTGCTGACTTTTGGAAAGTTTTAAAGAGTGTAGAAACTGTTAAAAAATTATTCTCTTTTCTTCCAGGCACCTAGAAAATAAAACTTGCTCACTTTCAATCAAGGTCACTGGTGTTTCCAGTTTAAACATCTACTCTCTTCTCTCCACTCCAAATAACATCAATTCCTTTAATAATGGAGAAACTCTATAACACTACTTATATAGAAAAAAATTATGAGAGCTGAGGTGGTCCGTGGCTCTTTAGCAGAGTCAGTAGGTGCTGTTTGGAAGGCAAAAGAGAGCCCTGAGATATCCCAAAGACCAGTGAGAATGGTCCTGCTAGATGAAAAGCTGAATGTGAGTCAGCAGTGCCATGACAGCCAAGAGGGTCAACCCTGTCCTGGGGCCATGAGGTACAGCATCACCAGCTGGGCAAGGGAGGGGATTGTTCTGCTCTGCTCTGCACTGGGGTGGCCTCACCTTGAATATTGTGTGAGGTTTTGAGCACCTCAATGTAAAAAAGATATAAAACTCTTAGAGAGCATCCAAAGGAGGGTAAAGAAGATGGTGAAGGGTCTGGAGGTGAAGCCACATGAAGAGTGGCTGAGGACACTTGGTCTGTTCTGCCTGGAGGAGACTGAGGGGAGATCTCATTGCAGCTACAATTTCCTCCTGAGAGGAAGAGGAGGGGCAGGCACTGATCTCTTCTCTGTGGTGACAGTCACACGACTTGAGGGGATGGCCTGAAGTGGTGTCAGGGAAGGTTTAGGTTGGATATTACAAACAGTTTCTTCACCCAGAGGATTTTTGGGCACAGGAACAGGGTCCCCAGGGAAGTGGTCACTACAGCAAGCCTGGCAGAGCTCAAGAAGTGTTTGAAAATGCATTCAAGCACATGGCAGGATTCTTGGAATTGTCCTGTGGGGGGCCAGGAGATCCCGGTGGGTCCCTTCCAACTCAGCCTATTCTATGACTCCATGACTCTGTAATTCCATGATTCCATGACTTTGTGATTCCATTATTCCATGACTCTATGAAATAAGGTCTCCCTGGAGCCTTCTCCTCTCTAGGCTACAAGAAAAACTCCCCAAACCTTTCTTCACAGGACACCCATTCCAGTTGGATGCAGCCATCCAGGCAACTCCCAACCCCTCAAATCCACCAAACTCAGATCTCTCCAGTTTAATGACAAGGAAGCTTTGTTTGGCTGTGGCAAAGGCCTTACAGTAGCTGAAGTAGATTTAATCAGCTGCTCTTTCCTTATCCTCCACTCACTCCATTAAAGAAGGCAACCAGATTAGTCAGGCACAATTTGTCCTTCGTGAAGACATTTTGGCTGTCTCTCATCACATCCCCATTGCCTGGAAAAAGTGATTAAATAATTTTTGCATATTTTCTCAACATTCATTTAGAGAGGGGCGTGAAGTGTGTATTTGTCATTACTTCATTATGGTATTTACATGAAAAATATGTGTGGTAGTTCTTTTGGTTTGATTTGGTTTAGGCTTTCCTATTTTATGCAATAAAAAGCTATTTATTTTGGGACAATGTGTGTTTTTTTGGAAAACAACTGTTTCACCAGCAAAATTTTATTGATTTTTTTTGTCTTTAATTAGCTTCCAACTGAAATGTGAACATTTAGTTGCTAGAAAGCAAACAACAGAGCTCTTAATTTTCAGTGTTTTAGTGGAAAACATTTCACAATTGCTCCTAGTGCTGTCATGCTGCCTCTGCTCATAAAATTGCTTCTTTCTCTTAATTCCAAGGATTGCATTTGCAAATAAAACTGTGTGAGAACTGCTCAACTGGATCAGGCAGCAGTCCCTGTTGCCCAACATTCAGTCTGAGAGCAGAATGTTGTAGATGTTGATGGAAACAGCATCAGAAACAAGGCAAGTATAGATTAATGTTACCCTCTGTATAAATCAGAGATTTACACCAGCTCGGGAAGTTGATTGGATCTGAGTCACCAGACCTCACAACTCCTGAATCACCTTTTCTCTGTGAATTGGTCCTAACCCTTCCTGAGTCTTTGTATACATTTACCTTACATAACAGCCTCTGATGATGAATTCCAGAACTGAATCATGCATCTCATGTAAAACTATGTAAATTATTCATTTTATGTAAAACTGTTTGAAATTCTTTCAGTTTTTTGAGGTCTGCTGCCTGATCACTTAGGAATTTATGCCAAAGTGAAGGAGAAACCTGCACAGAGAAGAGGAGCTATGTCCAAGTACCTGCAGAAATGCCTGATGATTTTTGCCATTGTGAGATCTGCACTGGGATTTCCTATGAGTGTGTGTACAGTGATGTGCATGAAATGTGTTTAAAATTAGGACTTTTTATCATGCTTTATCACCCACTCTTTTGTCTTGGTGCCATCCCTCTGCAATCTCAGAATATTCCAGGAAACCTAGAAATGATCTTTAGAGCTCTATAACCTCCCTTTTGTGACCAAATGCCTCTGCTCCAATAGACAAAGATTTCTCACCTTCAGCTGTTCTTTGCCCATCAACTTTCATTTTCCTATGGTCCATATCAGAAGCCTTTGGACAACTCAGGCATAGGGGGGATTTTTGGGACTGTCCTGTGCAGGGGCAGGATTTGTACTCAATGATCCATGTGGTTCCCTTCCAACAAAGGATATTCTATGATTTTATACACCCCCATTGCACTGAGTTGCTCTAGACAATCTTTGTCTCTTCCTGCCCAAAACATTCTGTAATTTTATGTTATTCTTGCAATGCCATGGTCTTGTTCTGGCATATCAATGGGATTCTTCATCAGCATAGTTCACACCGTTTGCCTGGGCAAACAAAGTAATATTGATCTGCTAAATTATGCATCTTTAACTCATCAGAGGGAGGGTACTGCAGGTTTTCCATGCACAGAGAGGAGCTGGTCATGGCAGGATCTCACTGGATGAACTGGCACCCTGGTGAATCTGGAAGGGTTGTAAATATTGGAAAGATCCTGAAGATTATTTGACACCCCTGAGGCTTCCCTAAATTTCCATAATGGGCTTGTGAACATTGTTTGCAAAACCTTAATTTTCCAGGCAATTTTAGGCATGTGTTACTGTTTAACTTTATAGTTCAATATTAATTATATTCTTATGCAACTGTGGAAATGCAAATATGAGATTTCTGACACTCTGAGGATTAGCCAGCCTGTCTGCTGTATAAATAGAAGCATCTGGGGAACTGTTTTGTCCTATGATTTTTGGTAAATGGTTCGTAAAAAACCAAAGTGCCAAAGGTTCCTCCTGGACTTACGGGTTCTGAAGGGATCCCTTGGTGTCTGCAAAGCATTCACTTAATGGAGCAATTTCTCTCTGAGCAGGGACATTAACAATTCTCTCTCTTTCATTAGGCTATTTTCACAAAGTGTTTAAGAATATAATGTTTGTGACTTCTGCCTCTCTGTTAAATTTGTCTGAAATTGGCTCATATTGCAAATATGGCTGAAGTGGGTATAAGCGACATTACTTACAGATTACACTGGCCTGAAGATGAAGAAGGGCAGGTTCTGATTAGATATTAGGAAGAAATTCTTCCCTCTGAGGGTGGTGAGACCCTGGCACAGGTTGCCCAGAGAAGCTGTGGCTGCCCCATCCCTGGAAGTGTCCAAGGCCAGGCTGGAGAGGTGTTGGAGCAACCTGGGATAGTGGAAGGTGTCCCTGCCCATGGCAAGGGGATGAAGTAAAATGATCTTTAAGGTCCCTTCCAACCCAAAACATTCTGTGATTCTTATTTTGAGACTCAGCTCCTGGTCCGTGTCAGGGCACTATAAATTAAGAATCTGAGTTGGTCAATTTGCCCTGAATTTGATAAAATTTAGTGGGGATAAAAACAGTGCAAATCTTTGCTCACATTGTGCAATGTGCTGCTATCTCAGCCACAGCAGTAGAAACAATTCCTCTTCCCCCCTGAAATACATACCCCAAAACTGGATAGTTTTAAGTGGAAAGGAGTGCTTGGCAACCTTACACACATAGGACAAAAAGATGAAAAGGAGGAGGAAAACCAGCCATGAGTAAAATTGACAAGACAATTTTTCAGCAGAAAGTGCAATTTAATCTAAACACTTCAAAGAAATGTGCCCTATTTCTGTGGCATTTTTAACATGAAAATGATAAAATGAACCATCATCACTTCATCTTATAGTTCTGACAAAGTCAAAATGTTTTCCTTTCAATAAAGAAAGCACTCCTTTAAATTTCCCTCTAAATGAATATCTTAACATTACCATTGTATGGAGTCCTTACTATTGTGCAGAAAGTATTGAATAAAATATACTTCACACTAATGAAATATAACTAATAATACTAGACAGTATTTTTATCTCATGTGGAAAAATCTACAGGTTTTTTTTATTTTTTAGAAATCAAACTCTCCCATGTTGAAATTCTGAGAAAAAAGGCTTGGGGTTTGATCTGCTCGTGGTGTTAAACAGGTATGAACCAACACCAATAGGATGCCTCTTCTACCAGGTGACGAGTGACAGGATGAGAGGAAATGGCCTCAAGTTGCACCAGGGGAGGTTTAGATTGGATTTCAGAACAAATTTAAGGATTGGAACAGGCTGTCCAGAGAAGTGGTGGAGCCACCATCACTGAAAGGGTTCAAAACATGTGTGGATACAGCAAATGGTGCTGTGCTGACTTGCACTTGGTCTTAAAGGTCTTTTCCAAGGTTCTATGATTCCATGCCAGAGGTGCTTTTCCTCCCATGGAAGGAGCAGAAGGCTCAATCAGCAGCACTGCAAGGTTAATGCAGCATGTGCTGGGCTCCTCTGCTTCTCACAGAAAGGGAGAGAGCAAAGACATTTCACCTCAGGCTTTTAAAAGTGCTCCCAGGCTGTTCTTCAGCCCTCTCCTTTCCTTCTGCCCCGATAAAAAATGCAATCAAAATATGATCCCTACTAAAACATTCCTGGCAGTTAAAGGAGGAAAATTAAGCAGCAAGGACAGGTTTTGCTGGTTGTGTTTGAACAGTAAAGCCATGTCTTTAAAAATAAAATAATGCAGCCTCAAGCTGTTTATCTGAAGATGATTTGAGCCAGGGGATTTATATGGATACCCCCAGTTATAAATAAAATCACTGGGTTTTCAACACACATCAGATTTTGTAGTCATATAATTGATCACTCCCAGATAAGAGGGATGTCCTGATAACCACAACTCTCGTTGTATTTTCAATTTGGTCCTCATTATTTTTAGAGAAAATCCAAAGGAAACAATTGCAATAAATGTGATGAAAAGACCATTGAGTTATAGCAGTGAAACCAACCTCTGAGCAGGCTGGGCATTTAACTCCTGCTGCAAGTCATAACTGCCAAGGGTGAGCTGGGTGACAACTTGGGCATAATTGCTGGGAATTGTGATTTTTTAAAGAGAATTGACAGCACTGGCATGCAGAGTTCTGCTTTCACAGTGTGCAGACCCTGCCTTGCAGTCTCAGAGCTGCCTGGCCAGATGCCAAAAATAAGGGCTATCATGGAAGATACTTCTTTACATATTTCTACTTATGAAGGAGAAAAATGAAGAGTTCACTGCCATGGTTTAATCCCAGTCACAATTAGCCACAGTTGCTCACTTTCTCTCTCAGAGTTGGATGGGGAGAATCAGAAAAAGGTAAAGGGTTGAGATAAGAACCATTTAATAACTATATTATTATTTTTATTATTATTATTAGCACTTCCTCAGGCCCTGACTCTTCCAAAGAACAGTCTGTGTGCTTGAGGTGCACCCAGAGGAATGTAGAGTGCCTGAAAGTTGTGAAATTCTTAAGTTTGCGTCACCTTCCAAACTTGCTCTTCAGCACTATTGACTATTTTGGTTCTTACTCTGGGTTTTATATGTGTGTGGGAATACCAGAAAAAGTCCTGGAAAAAATGCATTCAAATGATGTAAGGGAGTATGGATTTTTTAACCTGCTCTTGGGGGAATAGAGGAGGGACTCTGATGCTCTCAATCATTTCTCTCTTCTTCCAAAAAAAGTCAGAAGGTTTTTCCCTTTAGCATTGCATTCATCTTAGATTAGGTATCCATCTTTCAGTTCATTGCAGAACTGTGCTATTGTGTGGAGGAAAAAAGGGGTTTTTTCAGTAATCAGTGGGAAGAAGGAAGAGTCAAACACACAAAGACACAAATATGCAAAGCTCCAGGAGGGAGAATCAATTCTTGCTGAAGACCATTTGCTCATCCATCTATGTTTGCCAGGTAATTTCAGCCTGGGAAAAAGTACTGTTAGCAAACTGAAACTGCATTACTTGCTACTGTTCAAGGTGAATAATGTGGCCTTCTAAGGCCAGGGTCATTATCTCCCTGAGCCGGCTTGTGACAAGGCAGAGGGAAGAAATATAGTGTCTATCTAAGAAGACCAATATTTTCAATTCAGATGTGGTTTATATGAAACAGAAGCCCAGTATTTTATGGGGTATGTCATCATTTCCAGCATGCCTTTAATATTTGCTTGGGGCTGGCAGCAAAACTGATACTGTTGAGCCAAACCTTAGAATTGGAAAAGTTAATCACAGCAGTGGTTATACTTTTCCATATTAATCACAGGATATGCACCAAGGATAACAGGCAATAACAAAAACAAAGGAGGCCAATATCAGCAGGCCAGAGCCAGGATGGTGGTGTTAGAGCTGAGCTCCCCGTGCCACCATCACTCAGCTATTCAAAGTGCCTGAATTCAATCCTAGCAGGACTCAGCCACACTGAATTCAGATGCCTACAGTGTAAGTGTCTGTGCTGAGCCAAGTGATCTGAGATTCTGCTGTAGCTGGAGGGCATTGTGTCCACAGAATGGCAGGAGCACAATTCCTCTGATTCACTTCCTGAGTTAGGAGGACTTGAATTACACATTAAGTCTATTGATTCTGTTGTGTATAACCTCAACTAAGGCAGCTCAACAAAAACCTCAGTGCAGCTGGAGATGCCCTGGAATATCCCTTTGGGGGTCTATTTGGTGGTCCAAAAGAGCTTGGGTTTCTTAAAGGTCTGATGTTTTATCAATCTGAGGTCTCAGGTACTTTAGGGCATTATTACCAGGTGCTAGTGCTTCCACAACTGATTTAAACTCCAGCTCTTCAGTGGCAATAAATGTAGCTATGGGTGATGTGTTCAGATGTAGAAAGGTTTCAATGAATGGATTCCACCTTCTCCTTCATCAGAGATATTGTCACATCTTTTGTCAGGGTACGACTGAAGTTTTTGTATCTCCCACTTCCCATAGTGATGTTACTTTCTCTCCAATCTATCAAAGAGGAAAACAACGTGGAAGTTAAATGTACCACTTAATAAGAATGATGGCTATTTTCCTATTACATGCTATGAATAGGGGTGAAGTTGAAAAAATTACAACTCTTCCATGATTCTTTAATAAAATGCCTACTGCTCTCTCCCATTCCCTTTCCTCTGCAGGGAGCCAAATTTTGTCTGTCTTAAGTATCAAGACAGCCTGATTTACTCACCACCTTCCTCTTATATCATTGCTGTAACAATCATTCTGTTGAATGGTAATTCAAATGTGGCCCAAAATAGTTCTGGTCAATGAGATTTTGACTTTTCCATTGGTGGTTTATAAAGAGGAACTTTGCTGGACTGTAAAATAGTTGGAATTTCTGGAGGGGAAAAGATCCAAATAGCAGAATTATCATTCTCTCATGTGAGCCAGAATAAAAGATCTGGAAACAGAGATTCCTCTGTTTCCAACTTTCCTTTTTTAAGAAAACACTGGAGAGAGTGAACCAACATTGTGACTGTGTTGTTAAGGAAACCATGAAACAGATTCAGAAGAGAAAAATACTATAGAAGCACTACTAATTGGGGTGCTGACAGCTACTGAATCCCTGACTATTGACCTTGACATTCCTTTACAATGGGGCTACTATAAAATTTATTTTTATGAAAAGAAAAAAAATTACAGGTATTTCAAATGTTGCCATTGTCATCTTCATTTTTTAGGTACATCCAGGGATGGGGCAGCCACAGCTTCTCTGGGCAGCCTGTGCCAGGATCTCACCACCCTCACAGAGAACAGTTTCTCCCTAACATCTGATCTAAACCTACTCTCTTTCAATTTGAAACCATCTCCTCTGTCCTGTCACTGCAGTTCCTCATGAAACATACTGTGATCCACACCAGGCCCATCTCCCCCAGACTCTCCAAGTCCTCTTCTGCTTTTAAGCTTGTCCTACCTCAAGGTTATCTCCTCTTATTTTGTCCTAATACCTAAAGACTTATAATTTAATTCATCCTTTGAGAAATGCAGGCAAATCTCTGGCAGAAGTGACCTGCTAGATTTTGAGTCCTCCCTAAAAACATTGGAGGAAGTAAAATATCTAAATCAAATCAGATCTATGCAAATCAGATAATCTTGATATAATTTATTTCTTAACAGAGTTGCATTAGGATCCCTAATCCTGTTCTTAGGAAAAGACTATTTAATTGAATACATCAAAATTTCTATAGAATGTGAAATAGAGGCTCCCATTTTGAGAAATCATAATTCTATGTGACACTATTTGTTTCCTGACAGAAATGAAATATATTAGCACTTGAGCTGTTCAAGTTCAGCTCCTGAGACTCTCTCAAGTGCTGGAAAGGTGCTGATGGTCAATCCCAGTTCCCAGCTGTCAGGAAAACTAAACCAACAAGGATCTGATACTGTGGACATTTTCCTTGAGATTTTGCTGCACGCTCAAATCTTGCATAATTCCTCTGAAGACTGTTGGGTTTGCAGCAAATCATTATCAGAGCCCATCTTAAAACCATCCCTGCAGCTGTTTCAGTCCTGAATCCTCCTTCATATGTGATACCTGCCACGTGGGTTTCATTCGTATGATAATTTTGGTGTGTGGTTGGTAATGTCAGGAATATTAACTACTTTACCCCACAATTATGTCTCCATAGAAAAGTCATTATTATTGCAACAGAGTTGGCTTCGGCTATAAAACTGGGTAATTTTGGATTTTTGGGGTGAGCCAACTATCTTCCTTGCCTCTCAACTGCCACTTCAATGCTCTATTGAGGTAGAAAGGGGCTGAAAAAAGGCTGTGAGAGTTTATCCCCCTTCCCCAGAGCGTGCACTGCACACCAAATCTCACTTTGCATTCAGCTTCAATGTGTCACTCTGAAAGGACTGTGTCAGCAGCCTTAATTGCTTGGCTGGTGCCACAAGACTGATGGATTGTAGGCTCCTGCTTTTCTAGAGGAAGGATGAGAACAGATGGGATTTTGCTAATTTAAACTTCTGTACATGTTTAATGTCCTATTTATCTCTTCCAGTGAGCCTGAAATGGTAATAAATGAAGTAGATTTTTACTGAAATCTGTTAATGTCGTGAGAAGTGTTTGTGAAGAACAAAAAGCTCTGTTAGCCTACACTGACCTGCAAATAAACAACAGGCTGTGAGGAGTGGTTACCCACTTTCTAATTTGCTTAATGGCCTTTTAATGAGTGGGCTTATGACTGTACAGTAAATACACTGGTCTAGCACCCTAGAGGCCCCTATTCCAGCTATTTCCTGGAACTCTGAGGCACCTCCTGTTATTTCTGTCCCTCCATTTTTCACTCAAATAAGCCTATAACAATACACCCAACTAACCCTTAAACTGTTTTCAGGGCTGGAATACAAATAAGAACACCAAGACATTCCTGTTACAAGGCTCAGACCCTCACTGGCCCATTCAGTGCTACCAGATTGGTTTTCCCTATCTAAATCTTAAATCTAAATCTCTGTCTAATGAGTTTCTCTACCTAAGGTGGATTTCACTCTTCTTACCGAAATGCAGCCCATTTTTGCCATGTAGAGATTATGATTTACTAAATGTCTTTGAAGGATTCAGAGCTGTGAAAACCATAATATAATGGAATCACTGTTGTCTGGGAAAACAAGCAGAGGAGGCTGCACACACCAGGAAGAAAAGGATGGAAGCAGTTTGGGTACATTTACATTTGCCAGCTGAATCTGTAACACAATTTTAGCACAGATACCTTCTAAGATGTTTGTTTATTCTGGCTGGAATCCCTTGGGCATGGAAATCAAAACAGAGTAATAATTCTGGCACTACAGGGTAAGGTGTTCATGGGAAACCACCCTCCTTTTTGGTCTGTAAGAACATCTTCAAGGATTCTAAACTCAATTACATCTAACAGGGAAAAATAACAGGAGAAAACAGCTTTACATCAGTTTTACAAAACTGAAAAAGTTTGGATGGATTCCAGACTGAATTTTAAGTGATAAAAATATTTTTAAACTTGGGCATGTTTATTAGCAAAGTGTATCTTATCCTGTAGGTTTTAGGGGTTTAGGAAAGAATTACAGCTCGTAGTGCCCTGACTTTACACGCTATAGGCACACACAGAGACATAAAAACCACACCATTGGCCTCCCCTCCTGGAAGTCATACTTTTTCCTGGATTAATTACTTTTTAACTGAAGTAAGAACAGCAGTGTTTGAACTCCTGTACAGCAAAGCCCTTTTTACATACTTTGATTTAGTCATGCAAATTAGAAAATGTTGGCTCAAATAATTTATCTGAGACCACACAGTCAAACAGTGACACTTTCAGGAGCAGGTAAATCTCCTAAAAGCCCCAGCTTAGTCCATCCTCCTACACACAAATAAAAAGCATTTAAAAATTGCATTCAAATTGCTTCAACAGGTAATTTGTTCCTCCAGGCCTTACTGAACACATTTGCTAATGATTTAGTTCCAGAACACTAAACCAAAAACACTTAGCAAGAGCAGAAAGTCTGCAAGTAAATTAAAGAATAGCAAGTTCCAGTTAGGCTCCTAACAGAGTCGATGATTAAATGGTTCCTATTTAAGCAGCAACAATACCAAACTCTTTTATGTAAAATTGTAAAGGCTGCTAGATTCAACAGGCTTTAGACAAAAGAGGGAAAAGGAGGAAAGGAAGTATTTTCTCAGCTTATATAAAATGCATTTCAAACATCTATGTACAAAAGTTTTTATTTAAAGGATGATGATGCCCTGGCACAGATTGTCCAGAGAAGTTTGGATGCCCATAGATGTGCACAGAAATAAAGGTTTCCACATTTCCTTCAGTGGTTTGTTGTCTCATCTGAAGCTCATAATTCATTTCTGTTTCCTATTTGTCTTCAAACCACAAATTTTGGACTTTGTGAGATCAAGCACAGTGCACTGAGTGAAAAGTGGGCAAGAGAACTGATTCAAAGACCACATTATTACAGTCAGAAAAGATTTTCTAAGATGAAGCCATTCAGCAGCAAAGATGACCAGTGCAATTAGAGCCAAAGAAGTGCAGAAAATCCATTTATGTTTGTATGAGTTCAGTGACTCTGACTGCTAAAAGTGGAGAGACTTTAGAGATAAATCAGGTAATCCTGTCATCTGAGAAATGTCTTCACAGACACAGGAACAGGGTGACTAATCTTAATATAACAAGAGTTAACATAGTAAAAAAATGTATGTAATATTGCCATTAACTGTAGGTGTCCACCAGAATATATTTCACACAGTTAAATGGAAATATATTGCTACTAACTTTAAAAGAAAAGATAAAGCCTGGAGTTGGAATTCTCTCCGTATAACTTTTACCCATATAACTTTATTTGCATTAATTATTTTCACATTCAGACAGAATACCTGAGGAGTTGGACTGTTTGGATGATTGATAGCATGTCATGAGACAGACAAATCACTCTGCTTTAGATAGTGACTGTAAAATATTGGAATAATCCTTGACTCTGTAGTGAATAATGAAGAACAAAAACAAATTAAAGGGAACTTTATGACCAACAGCAAAAAGACTTTACCATAGCTTGTTTCATTAGCTGGCAGGAAAGGCTTCACAGCAAATAGGATCATTTTTTAATATGAAATTAGAGGAGAGCACAAAGAAACATATGGGTAACTGGAAGTGACAGAAGAATAGATTAGACCTCAATCCTCAGATTTCACAAATAGTCCTTAGAGTGGTGAACAAGTTTTCCTGATGTCCAAACTTCAAACATCAGATTGACTAATTAAGTTGTTCTGTTGGGGGGGAGGGGGATTTTTTCCATATTAATGGTGTACTCTAAGAGCCTCTGTATACATATATGGATATTTGTAGTTTTGTTCATCAACTGGGAAAACCTATTTTATGAAATTGCATCTTTTTGTGCAAGTTTTGCAGGCCCTTTTTGGAGTAATTAAGCATTGGCTGCTGAATAACAGTGAGGTTTGATGTTGTGGTGTCTCTGCTCCCTGTTACCCCCAAGTTCCTGATTGCACATTGGGATGCAGATTTGCCTCAACCACCAGCCTGAGTCCACTCTCTCTACTTGTAGGAAATGATATAAAGTTTAATTTTTTTTTAATGTAACTCAAGTCAGTTTTGTTCTCCTTTGCACCAGGGGAAGAGAATTCAAGTTCCTTTTCAGGGGACTGCTCCACTAGGCAAGGTCTGATGAGCTGAACATCTCAACAGACGGGGGATAGAACAGAAGATACACAAAAGATAATGACCATTAATGACCTTTAATGAACAACTCCTAACATCACCCCTGGCATGGCTGGAGACTCCTGGTCTGGATGAAGAGAGACAAGAACGAGAGCCATAATTAGCATTGGAAGCAAAGGAATCTGGATCCAGTAGGAACCCAAATACTAAGAACTGCACTACTTAGGATCAATGAACGTCAAACCAATGAATTTCTCAGGGTTTTGACTGTGTAAAATATGTGGAAAATCTACTAAAATTCATGTTTGATGGAAGGACTTTCTCTGCACAACCCGGGCAATGTGTGGATAAAATGATTTCTGTTGCACATCCTGGCCAGAATAAAGCAGTGCCATTATTCTCTAAGACTAAAAATGTTGTTGTAAGATTTTTGGCATTTTTCCCCACAGTTTCAGTGACATACTTATTTCAGTCCCTTTGTGCCTCTGAAGAGACATAATGTGTCTGCTGAGTAATTCATCCCCCTTGTGTTGGACATCCATCTCAGACTGGGATGAATCACCCTCTGGAATTACTGATCCCTCCTGTGTGATTGCTGAGGAGGTTTGAACAACTCGTTGGGAACTGCTGTCCACCTAAAGGGGAACTTTTATGGGCTGCAGCCATATGTGTGCCTGCAATCCTTCCAGGCTCAAAGGGATTACAGCAGATGGAAAGTTCTGTGTTTTCCTCTCTCCTCTCTCATCCTCTCCTTAGAAATAAACTGACCATGGACATGTCTAATAGCACCTGGAAGGGAACCAGCAGATCCTGTTTGAGTGGTTTCCCAAAGAGGTTAAAAACTATCAGATATCTCCAGTAAATAAGGATTTACCAGGCCTTATAATTGATCTCAAATAACTTTCACCTTCTGTGTTCTTGGAAGAAAATTGGAAATCCTGAGGGAAAATGTAAAAAATATCCTCACAATAATTGGCTTTGTGCAACAGCAATCAGTCTTCCCATTTATGCCCCACCAAGGTGTCTGAGCCTGTTGTTGACAAAGTGGACAAAAATTCAGTATCACTTCCACAGTTAGGATTTCACCTATGTGCTGAGACTACCAACAAAAGGATAATTATGTGCCAATTTACAGTCGCAGCTTTTATGCTGTGAATATTTCTCCTGCAGTTCCTAGTTTTGTTTCAGTAAAAAAGTTGATGTGTGATAAATATTCTGAGTCTGTTTAGGTCTAGACTGGGCTTGAATCAGATGCCTCTGATGAAATTTCCTACCTCTCAACTAAAGTTCAGTAAATGTTGCCCACAGCATCAATATGATTGCAATAAATGACTCAAGTAAATGCCCTCATGCACCACCAAGACAAAAAGCAGCTGTTCCTAAAAAATTCTAAAAATATTTCAGTTAATCTTAAATCTTAATCTTAAATCTTAAAATCTTAAAAACAAATCAAGCTGTAAAGGACCAAGGTCTTAATTTAAATTGTAACTCATTGCAAAAAATGACTAACTGGTCATCCATCAGTCAGAGTTAGGAGATATTCCACTTCACACTAAGTTTAATAGATTGTTTTCCTCCTCCTCTGATTTTAGGTGTTTAAATCTGAAATAATTTGTCAGAATTTTGTTTAATCCAGACAATTTGAGATTGACTAAATACTTTTACAGACTGGCACAATTTTGTCCTTTAGAGAT
The DNA here is from genome assembly GCA_013399945.1 of Ploceus nigricollis. Taxonomy (NCBI): domain Eukaryota; kingdom Metazoa; phylum Chordata; class Aves; order Passeriformes; family Ploceidae; genus Ploceus; species Ploceus nigricollis. The sequence continues at coordinate 178,407 of VXBC01010539.1, forward strand.
AATGACAATGACACTCTTATCTCCATCCTAAATATGCTTCTATTTCACCTTAATATGAAGCTAAATTGAGAATTAAGTATGACTAAAACAGTTATAATGAAATATTCTGAGCCTACATCTATCCCCAAGATTTAAGTATGAAAGAGCACTAATTTAAGACTTTAAATTATTTATACATTTGACATGGTTTCCTATTAATCAGAATCAGAATTAGAGCAATTTGCAAAATTCCTGTGGCATCTATTAAATATTTTCTTCTAAGTAAGTAAATGAAAGAGATTTACTAATTCCAGTAGAAACTTCATTGGTATTGGGTGAGAGATGCTAAACACAGGGGGATATATTAAGTCTGTACAAAATGCTAAATACTCCTCAGATCTCTGCTAAATTCATTGAATCCTTTTTTGCATGTTTTAAAGACCATCAAATTTTATAAACATTGATATAATGTAGAGAAAGGCAACTATTTACAAATAAAGGACAAAAATCACAAAGAAGTAACATTTAGCATGACATCAGTGTCTCACTGGAGTTAAGAACTTGTGATGTTCTTCCTTTTCACTGTGACCCTAAACCTGCCTCTAGAGGCTGATTTAACTGAATATTCTGGGGTGGGAGACTGTGCCTATTTTAGAATATCTGGGTTTTGAATAGCTTTTTTCTGTCATAACAATCTCTATAAATTTATGGATACCTGAATGAAATCCATTCAGATAGGATTTAGACAATGTCTCCAAGCTGAGAAACACCACTGAACAATGGTTTAAAAGACAATTGCCCAGCTTTTTGGATCACCATCATCATCAATGATCAAATTTTCTGCTGCATCAAGATGAACTTCTGACATAAAATGTTCAGTTAATGAACTTGCTAATATTTCTACCCTGTCATATCACAGAAGCATGAAAGCACAGAATCACAGAATCATGGTATGGTTTGTGTTGGAAGGCACCTTAAAGATGATCTAATTCCAGCCCCCTTCCATGGGCAGAGACACCTTCTACTAGACCAGTTTGTCCAAAGCCTCATCCAGCCTGCCTTGAACACTGCCAGGGATGGGGCATCCAACATTTCTCTGGGCAATCTATTCTCATGCTTCATCTTTACCCTCACAGCAAAGATTTTCTCCTTATAAATCAATAATTAATTAATATTCAGTAAAGCCTGTGCAGAACACACATCAGGGCCTCCCTCAGCTACAATGAGGAGTGTGAATCTTGGAGCTTCATCCATTCTCTGTCCTGTCTGTGCCTTTGAAGTGCCCTGGGGAAGCCAATTTTGTCTATTTGGTTTAGAAATGCACCCTCAGTTGCTGGTCTTGCTTTGCTGACCTCCTTTTGCTCTCTCCTTGAGTTCTCTCTCCTTGACTTCTCATTTTGCCAGGAAGAAAAGCTCATCCTCTCCAATTATTAAATGTTCACATGTTCTTCAGGGAGACAGATAAAATCTTTATGAAAGCCACATTTTGGGACATGCTCACTTCAGCAGCTTTGCAAAGCAGCCTTATAATGCACAGAAACAGCCAAACCTAGTTCTACACAACATTGTGGTTCTACACAGCATTGTAGTTCTACTCAACAATTCCCCCAGATTTTCATTCAGTTCCAAATTCTTAAGGGATCATGGAGTTTTCAGTCCTTCTGACTAGAAAACGGATCCAAAATTAAACTCTAGGTCCAATTGGGCCAATTGGTGAGTATTGTAAGAATGCAGGATGGGAAGAAATGATGATGTCTGACTCCAGTTCAGAAGGCTGAATGATTTCTTTATTATAACTGTACTATAATACATTAATATACTATTTTAAAGAGGATACTAAAATTACATGCCTACTTTTCTAACTTACCTAACTCTCTCTAACTCGTGACCCTCTCCCTGAGAGGGTCCAGACACAGGTGGATGTGATTGGCCACCAGACTTAAACAATCCTCACCAGAATCTAATCAAGCAATCACCCGAGGTAAACAATTCTCTAAACACATTCCACATGAGAAAACAAGGAGCAGAAAGAAAAATTGTTTTCTCTTTCTTCTCTCTGTGCTCCTCTATGAAAAAATCCTGAGAGTGAGAAAATGTGCATGCCACAGGTGACTTCAACACAGATCACAGAATCACAGAATTTTTAGGGTTGGAAGGGACCTCAGGAGATCCTTTAGTCCAACCCCCCTGCCAAGGCAGGAGATGGAGATGAAAAGTTAATTTTTGCAAAGAGAATGAGTTTATTCCTGCACGAAACAAATGGAATAAAAGAAAAATTGACTTGCATCTTGTCTAGAGGAAGGTAGGGTTGTTTCTTCCAGCTGCCTCCTCACCTTTTCCTCTATCCCAGTGGATGAATAGTTGAGTTAATCATGAGTCTGAACTTCCACCAGCTATAGCATAGAAAATCCATGTAATCCAAAATCAGAGGAAGCTTTCCTGGAATCCTTGCTGGTATCTGAATCCACTTAGAAATGACTGACCTGCACAGCAGGAAGGGAGGGAAGGATGGTTGTGCCAAGGGATGTTTTCCATTAGCCATACCATGGTCTGATTCCCTCCTTACCAGACAGAGAATGACCTTCACATAGCTTGGTGGGAGTGGCCATGCACTGCTTTAGGGAAATGTTAACCTTGGGGAAACAATAAAACAAACAAAACAAAACAAAACAAAACAAAACAAAAAAAAAAAAAAAAAAAAAAAAAAAAAAAAAAAAAAAAAAAAAAAAAAAAAAAAAAAAAAAAAAAAAAAAAAAAAAAAAAAAAAAAAAAAAAAAAAAAAAAAAAAAAAAAAAAAAAAAAAAAAAAAAAAAAAAAAAAAAAAAAAAAAAAAAAAAAAAAAAAAAAAAAAAAAAAAAAAAAAAAAAAAAAAAAAAAAAAAAAAAAAAAAAAAAAAAAAAAAAAAAAAAAAAAAAAAAAAAAAAAAAAAAAAAAAAAAAAAAAAAAAAAAAAAAAAAAAAAAAAAAAAAAAAAAAAAAAAAAAAAAAAAAAAAAAAAAAAAAAAAAAAAAAAAAAAAAAAAAAAAAAAAAAAAAAAAAAAAAAAAAAAAAAAAAAAAAAAAAAAAAAAAAAAAAAAAAAAAAAAAAAAAAAAAAAAAAAAAAAAAAAAAAAAAAAAAAAAAAAAAAAAAAAAAAAAAAAAAAAAAAAAAAAAAAAAAAAAAAAAAAAAAAAAAAAAAAAAAACCAAAAAACAAAAAAAAAAAAAACAAAAAAACCCAAACAAAATTCTGTTTCCTCTTTGCTTATAGTCTCCCAGACTTATTTAGCTCTATCTAGCAAGAAATGGACCAAGTGTAAAATTCAGTATTACTTCATGGTTCTCTTATTTGTTTTAATCAGCTATACAGCCCTGTGGTGCCAGAACATCATCCCAACTTATGCATTATTTACTAGGTAATATCTCAAAACAGATGTCTCTAAATAAAATAATTTTCTTTCTCTTGCTTGTCATGCCTGAGGGCCAAATCAAAGGAACAGAACACCTCCTTGATAATGTGCAGTGCACTCAAATCATGACATCAGGGTCACCGAGCCTTTGTCAGAGCTGGGTCCTGGGATATTGAGAAATTTGTAGCAACTTGTGTTTCTGTAAGTCAGGGTCAGTGTTTCTCTGTTCAGGGCTCTCTCATGTCTCTGCCTTTCAAACAGCCATTTCAGCCCTGCACACCTCCTGATTTCAAGGATCACCTATTTCTTACAGATCTCTGTGGCAAGAAATTCCAAGTGTCAAGTGATGGTCTGACTGGGTCAAAAATCAATATTCCCTGGAAGCAGGCAAGTATCCATAAGAACAGGCACAACTCTGCAATTATCCAAGTGGAACACGTATTTAACCAATGTCTTTAACCATTTATTTGGCACACTTTGCCTTATCTCTGTGTTTTTCAAGCTGGTGTTCAAGAGTTCATAAACTATTAGGATGGGGTCTTTATGGGTTTTTTTTTCCCTCTGTGGTACCAAGGTTTAACTCCAGACCACAACTAAGCACCAGCAGCTGCTCATTCCCTCCCTCAATCCCGTTTGGGTGGGATGGGGAAGGAGAATGAGAAAAAGGTAAAACCTGAGGGTTGAGAAAAGAACAATTTAATAATTGGAGTAAAATAAAATGATGATGATTAATATTATTTTTAATAATAATGATGATGATGAAAGGAGATATTAAAAAGATAAAAATAAAACTCAATAAAAAATGACCAGATGATGGACAGTACAATTACTCACCATCCCAAGCAGCAATTGACCCCTTTAGGCCAGCTCCCCCACACTTTATACACTAGAAGTGGTGTTGTGTGCTGTGGAGCATCCCTTAGGCCAGCTCAGGGCAGCTGTCCTGGACCTTCTTCTTTGTAGCTCCCCATGCAGAACACAGGAAACTGAACAGTCCTTGATTGAGGGCAAAAACAACTTAACAGCAATTAAATTATTAGTGTTTTATCAACATTTTTCTCATCCAACACAAAAGATGTGTCTCTAAGTCTCTGTCAAGCGCAGGGGCTGCAGGGAATCAAGTGCTCAGCTGACAGGGGCTGGTCCTCTGGAGGATGCTCAGGATCAAAGTCATGAGTGGGGTTGGCATTTCACTGGACCCAAAACACATTTGAGCAGTGCCTTCATTGTGATGATGGAGGGATAAAGGACAGATCAGTGAATTCTGGTAATCTGACTTTGTCCACAGGTGGAGGTTTTGCCCTCAGCTTTAATGAACTCTGAGAAGCACATCAGTAAGGCAGGACTCTGTGGCTGTCCATGAGATCTGGACTTTCTGTCCAGATATGAATTGAAATGCAGAGTTTTGGGGAGTTTCTGAAAGGAGCCAGAGAGAATTTAAGACTGATCTTTGCTAACTTGATTGTAGATATTGATTTTTCATGGATTTATTCAAAACTGAAAGTTAATCTGGAGGACACAAAACCCAGAAGGCTTGATTTTCTTAATTTTTTCCCATTTATCTAATTTTTTTTGTCATTACTTGTCTTATATTCCCATAGTCTTCACAGAGAAAGTGGAAGTTTTGATAGTGTTTAGTGAGTAAATAGAAAAAGGGTAAATAAGTGTAGTAGGAGAAAGGTTAAATTTCTTCAGCAAAGAATCCAACTCTCAAACTCTTTAATTTTATCTAAATGAAGCTTGAGATATCTTATAAGACTTTTCACTTGCATAAAAGAATTTAATCTATGCAAAACTTGGTAAAGAGGACTCCCAGCCTGAAAAAGCTGAAATCTGTGGAAAAGAAGGTCATGAGTGGAACAAATTGATTAATCCTGTCCCTAATTTTTAGGATGAGGCCTAAAGGAGTAGGCACAAGTAGGCCATGGCCACTCATAGGGCCTTTGTAGAGGATGCATTGAGTGTCTATGGGGAGTACACAAAATATGACACTGATTTGGGTGGTGGTAGGAGGGCAGTGTTTATAATCTGGGTACTAAAAAGGGGAAAAGACAAGAAACTACTGAATAAAATAGGATCTGGCCACAAGAACCCCCTGCAGCGTTATAGGCTGGGGACGGTGTGGCTGGACAGTGCCCAGGCAGAAAGGGACCTGGGGGTGGTGGTCAACAGCCAGCTGAACGTGAGCCAGCAGTGTGCCCTGGTGGCCAAGAAGGCCATGCTGGCCTGGATCAGGAATGGTGTGGCCAGAAGGAGCAGGGAGGTCATCCTTCCCCTGCACTCAGCACTGGTGAGGGCACACCTGGAGTGCTGTGTCCAGTTCTGGCCCCTCAGTTTGGGAAGGACGTTGAGACGCTCGAGCGCGTCCAGAGGAGGCACCGAGGCTGGNAGAAAGGGTGATAAAATGGCCTGCCCGGGGAGGTGATAGAGTCACCATCCCTGGATGTGTTTAAAAACAGACTGGATGTGGCACTGGGTGCCATGGTTTAGTTGAGGTGTTGGGGCATGGGTTGGACTCTATGATCTTTAAGGTCTCTTCCAACCTAGTCATTCTGTGAATTCTGTGAAAAATAAGATGAAGAGAGTAGAGACAGCTTAGACAAATATATACTTTACAATCTACTGCTTTGGGTACAGAGGACAGCCTGGAGTGATGTGCCAATAATCACAGAGCAGAGAGAAAGCAAGGTTAGGACTAATACCCTGCTGAGTCCATGGCCAGAGCTGTATCCACACAGTCGTGAGATCCCAGCCACGCTCTGCATCCCACTATTTGCATAATTTCCCTGGAGATTTGCTTGCCTCTGCAACACCTGGCAAAGCACACAGTCTAAACTTTATGGAAATTCACACAAGAAGCAAAATTCAGCCGTTTCAGAGTTTAATAGCTTGCTGGAAAGGGTGGGAAAATGTAAAAAAAAAATTAAAACAGTTGTCAGGGTACCTAGTAACTAATAGCAAATTCTATCTTTATAAAGATCACAAGACAAAAACTAACTAGATTTTCACAAATTTCTCGTCCTTACCCTTGCCAGCCTCTAATATATGTGCACCTCTAGCAATCACCTGGCAGTTTTCCACAGCATTCACAGAATTAAGCAAATTACAAATGGGTCCAGGATGGGCAGAGCATGCCCATGTTGGCTCTCCAGTGAGCCACATAATGCTCTGCAGCATTTGGCTTCTCTCAGCAGGTCCATTAGTCAGGGTGGATGAACCTCATCAGCTAGAGGGAATGCACACCAGGAAACATGCTTGGAAGAGTGGAGATATTTGACTTTCATGAGCGATGAGGAGAAACAGAACTCTGGCTGCTCTGCTTTGGCCTCTCTCCCTTCCAGTGGCATCTATGCAAATGCAATCCAGTCTTCAGTCTCATCCAGAGTGAAGTCATCTCCCCAGGCTTCTGTCTTTGTCTCTGTTGTGCATGTCCAGAGAAGGCAAAGACATCTGTAAGGAACCCAAAGCAGTGTAAGACAAATACCTACCTAGTATCCTGTAAAAGAACTGCTGGGACTTCAGAGGATGTTGCTGTTGTCAGTGTTCACTCACCAACCAGGAGCAGAAATGGTCATAGGTATTGGGGGAAAAAAGCCCCTTAACTTAATAGAGGTAAGATGGAAATGTCCAGGTTTCAGGACTGTATTTCAATATCCAGTCTCTTCTGAGTCAATTCAGCCTCATCTGTCTCTGGAAGACACATCTGTTTTGTTAAAGATGCCTGTGGGAAGCGTGCCTGTCAGATGTTTTTGGTCTCTTTTCAGAGTTGTGTTGCTCTTTCTCGGCCTTGCTAGAGGGCTCTTCCTCTTGACCTTCCCTTTTGCAGAAGGCCCAACACCACCAGAGAGAAAAAATTGATCCATTTCTGTCTCTATCCCAACTAAATGAACAACTGATACTATTTCTGACAGTACATCCCACCTTGTCACTCAGTCTTGGGTGGCCATACCTCACATACAGAAGTCTGCAGTTAGACTGGCATTTCATGCACACTGATGTATTTATTTACCCTTTATGAACACTTGTCCTTTACCAGAATGATTTAGAAATGGTCTCCAGCAAGTACTGACCTTTAATTACACTGGTCATTATTAAAATTCACTGTTAATCACAGTGAGAGACCAGAAAAGGAAAGGTGTTTGTAGGCTTATGTCATATGGAAAATATGGGATAATGTATTGAAAACTTCAGAGAGATGAAGAGAACGTATTCAGCAGCTGCTGGATGTTTTTTTCTACAACATTCCACACCAATAACTACATTGTTGTTTCATCATCAACTAAAATCAACCAGTTATTAATGTGAGATATTGCAATCCCTGAAGTTTCCTAGATCTGTTTACCAGGAGTGCTCTGAATGATTTAGAGAGCAAAAATGCCTTCCTGGGGATAGAGAATTTAGTCATTCTGGACACCAAAATGTTTCTGACTGGTCTTCACAGGACAATGTACGGGTTGTCAGTATCTAAAAAACAAAAATTGTAATTATACTCAGAACTTGCACTTGAATCAATGCAAAAAATGGAAGGAATAATAAAGTTCATATGAGAAACCCTTATAACTGCAAAGTGGAGCCCATATCATCTATTTTATTTTTCTTTCTGCCTCAGAGTTAGGTGTTTACTGTTCCTTGTCAGCCAGAATCCTTCTCTGGTCAATAGAGATGAATAGGCACCTACAGAGGGTGAGTCACCCAATCTATCTTAAGGAGGGATGAATCACCCACTAGAAGTGCATTTTCTTCTCCATCTTCAGTTTCAGATCTGAAGTGTGAGCAACTGAACGACGTGTTTAGGTTTTTCCAACTGTATAAAACAAATAAAAATATTACCTCTCCTTACAAATGCTGTCTTGCTTATGTCTCCAAACCAGCATGATGACAGTGATAATGTTCTGTTCTGGAAGGAGAATTCAGTTTAGCTTAGAGACTTATTGTCCTCATTGATGAAGTTATGTGACATGAATCCCATGCAAACTGTTCACAAATTTTTGTCTAAAAGTTACACATACTTTTTCAAAGTCTACCAAGGTTGCTTTTAGCACTTTTAAGTATTTTTCTGATACAGAAAATGTTTATCTGATTAGTTCTCTTTCTGGGAAAGTTGTCTAGGCTACATTAACATTTCTTATCAAGCTTTGCATACGATTGCCATGAGATTCAATCCGATTAAAAATAAAATGTTTTGAAATGCCTTTGCTTTGTTGTTTTTTTCACCCTTCCTGTGCAGAATGGAAATTGTTTTCTGTCCAGCTTTGAGTAAATAGCATAAGAAAATCAGGGGACAAAATTGTCAAAGAACACATCCTTTAATTCATCAACAACTCAAACAAACTCGGAAGAAAGCTATGATTACAGTTTCTAATATGAAAGTAGTCCTCAGAATGTTTAGCATACATGATCTAACCGAGTCCAATATTCTTCAAGATCATTCAGTTCCACCCCCTGCCATGGGCAGGGACAACTTCCACTAGACCAGATTGCTCAGAGTTCCATTTAACCTGGCCTTGAGCCCTGCCAGGGATGGAGCCATCACAGCTTCTCTGCACAGCCTGTTCCATGGCCTCACCACCCTCTGAGTAAACAATTTCATCCCAACATCCAGTCTATACCTGCTCTTTCAATTTGGAGCCATTCCCCCTTGTCCTGTCACTACATGTCCTTGTAAATAGTCCCTCTCCACCTTTCTTCCAGGCCCTCTTCACGTCCTGGAAGGCCACAGTTAGGTCAACCTGAAACCTCTTCTCCAGGCTGAACAATCCCAATTCTCTCAGCCTTTCCTCACAGCAGAGCTGCTCCATCCCTCTGATTGTCCTGGTGGCCTCCTCTGGACTCATCCCAACATCTCCACATCCTTCCTGTGCTGGGACCCCAGAGCTGGAGGCAGCTCTGCAGGTGGAGCCCCAAGAGATGTTAGTTTCAGGTCTGTTAAGCACAAGAAGAGGAACTGCACAACACAAGTGCAAAGCAATTCACTGTAAAGTTATGAACCTACTTCTTCAGCTGATTTTTTTTCCTATTGTTAGGCAAAAATGAAGACTGAACTGGAAGTACAGCTGAGTTCTTTGAGACTTGTTAATGAAAAGCACGACAAGGTTCAGCTGGTGAAAAGTGACATGTTTCAACTGGCTCCATGGGTGTCACGTCAACACGTACCATCTGAGATCCTGGCACAAAGAACAGAGATATTAAGATATGGCCTGTTCTTTCACGCCAAAAGCCAGGATGCCAAACCAATGAAAAACCATGGAAAAGCCATTAAAAAGCATTTTAGCACTTTGGAAACCAAGAGAGCACATTAGAAAGTTTAAGTGGACTAATTACTTGAACAACATTTTGTTACAAACCTAAGCTGGGCTTTTACAGCCCTGTATTTCAGTCCTTGCTGTTTCTTGCTAATGAAGTTAGCTATAAAATAAACAGGATGATGCTCTGGTTTTTACTGACCTGCCAAACATAAAGACTTTTTACGGCTCAGAGCAGGGGCAGAATGCAGGGGATGAGGACTGGAGTTAACAAGCTCTGTGAAAACTTGTGTTCTCCAAGCTGTGGGGAGAAGCAATATTTGTGCATATCACAAAAATTTGGCTCAGCTCGCAGTCAAACACGTCTGTCCCCCAATCCAGCAAATATGCAAGTCATGTTTTGGCACTTGTCCTGGTGCCAGATGGTTACATGTGTGACAACAGTAAAAGCAGGATTGATGTGATCTCTTAGCAGCCAGCATAAGGAAGGTTTAGTAGGATGAAGAGCTGGGGCATTTGAGTTCACTGTGTCTGATAGAACAGACTGGGGATGGGAGCTCTCTTTACGTGCAGTAACAATCCTGTGATATTACATTCTCACACAGCACTGTGAATCACTGTGCCTGGTCACAGGGTCATGTAAATAGAGCCACAGTACTAAAATCTGCTCCTCAAAATGTAGCTCTGCTTGTCCAGTGATGCCCTTCCACATTCCAGGCAGGAAAATTCTTTTTAATATCACAAAGAGCAAAATGGCTGCAGGGAGTGCAGGGTCCTTTTGCTTGGAGCAAAGGATCTCATGTGACAGGTTTGGAGGATTTTTAAAAACACAGCTGCAGTGATCTTAGCTTTCAGCTATCAGATGCAAGCAGTGTAAAAATTCATTCTGTCCATTAATGGGTTGATCGCCACTGATGGGTATTTGCTACCCACAGTACCGAAATACAGGTTTCAAGAATATCAGGATCTTTTTGCTCCAGTCTTCTACAGAAAGGGTAAACCTGTTAATTGTTGGGTGGTATTTCTGTTCTACTCTGGCCAACAAGGTTTAACTGGATGTGTAGAGTGATTAAAAAATAAAAGGCATCACCTGAGAAACAGCTACAATCATTAAAAGTGCTGGCGTGGCACAAAAGAAATCTCTAGAGGAAAACCTGACTGAACTGGTTTTTAGGGAATCCCTAAAAGAACTTCAAAAGTGATTATCTGATTGTGATTCATCTGATTTGGTCACAATTACATTTATTTAGCTATTGTTTTTAAAAAAGCTCAGAAAATTGCTGAGCACATACTCTGTTCACCATACTTAGAGGTTTTCTGTGCATTGGGGGATTTGTTCTCTACAGAGAAATTTTGCTGGGACCTGCTCAAGGAGGTTTGTTTTCAATGACACAGAGGTAGAACTGAGTATTAGCTTTTGTTTTCTTTTACTGATCTTAACCCTAAATCCTCCTACTATTTCATAGAGCCAATATGAGATTGATGATTTTAGGGCAAACAGAGAGAATGTCACAAGAGAAACAGCCACCAAAAGAACTTGTCCTGAAGAAAGAAATGAACTTAGAAAGCAGTGATAATTGTTCATCTTCCAGTAAGTTTGGGGAATTGAGACCATGAAATTAAATCTTGAATTTATAGGCAGCCCAGATGAAAGTTCTAAATTGTTTATTAAAAATAGATAAAGAGAAATTTTATTTCACAGTCTCTCTGGATAGATGATTTCTAGTTTAGGAAGCTATCCAAAACTTATAGCATCTTGCATTCCTTGTGGAAGGAAATTGCTCAGGACAGGCTGCTTGTAGGAAGAGAAGCAAAGCAAGAGAATGGCCATTGTAGAATATTACAAGAATGTTGTGCAGAAATTATCAGAGAGATTAATACATGGATGACTGTAAAAATGCATTCAAATGCTATTTTTCTTCCTCAGACTGCAATGCATAGCATACACCAAACCAGCTGTGTTCTGGTGTTCATTATCTCCCAACAGTTAATTTAGTTTAAATACAGGCAGGAAAAGTAACTCCAAAATTCTCCACGCACAGAAAAAAAAAGGAAAAAAGAAGTGTTGCATATTGTGTATTCACCAAAGAGGTAGATACCACCTGGAGCAATGTGACTAAAAGCCTCTTTGCCTGATGATCAGGTTGGGCATGGATTAGAAGGAAGTGTCTTTGGAAAAGTTTGCCAGTTATAGAGATGGAACTTGCCTCAAGACATCTGCTTGATGATATTGATCACTGTAAATATCCTAACAGGGAAAAACAAGACAGTAAAATGTCTTGGGTTAAATGCCACCGTACATCCTGCAGTGAATTCCCTCAGTGCTCAGCTGGGATGGGAGGGCACTGTCTGCATTTTGAGGCCTCTCTTCTGAATCCCTGTAAGTACAAAGTTCCCTGAGTGAGAGTTTTGGCTTTAGGGCTGAACGAGCCTTTCCAGACACACCAAAGCTGTGTTTTACCCTTGCTTTCAGCTGGGAGAAATTGATGCTCTTGTCTCAAATTCACAATTTCTGAGTTCTCAACAGCAATGACTTCCAAGAACATCTTTCTAGCATGAAATTACCAGAAGGGATGGTCCTTGGGATGCCACTCCTGGAAGTACCATTTTAATGAGTAGCTCATTTGAGGACTGGCAAGATGCAGCCTGTTTGAAAAGAGAGTTGATCTAGACACTGAGAAGTTCAGAGGTTTAAGTTCAATTTATAATTTTTGCAATCTTTTTATTCTAGGAAAGCAGCTGCCACTTAAACTCAGATAAGCAGCCCAACAACCTGATGATGTGTCTGAACAGACACTTCAGAGGAATGTGAAAGAGAAATAAACACCTCAAAGTGAAAACATTTACCCTGCAGGTAAAAAAAATAAGAGTTGGATGAAACACAAGCTTTAAAGTTTTAGAGCTGTTTAGTGTTTTCTAAATACTTTTCATTTAAGCACTAATTATTCTTTCCAGCTCTTTCAATGTTAATCCATTATTAAATGGGTTAAAGATGCACCGAAAAATTCATGTCAGGCTTTGTAACTGCCAAAATAAGACTCTCAGAAAGTGTTTTGAGGAGTAAGAAATCTAATTAGTTCATTGGTTAATGAAGTAAATCAAAGGAGATTGCTTACGGAACCAATCTCATTCACTCCTTTCACTAACTCCTAAACCAGGGTGAGATGTTTCTCTTCATGGCCTGGTTATAGTTCCTATGCAAAACAAGAGGAAAAATGTAATTAGTGTCTGGGCTAATTGGTGGCATGTTTTGTGACAGGCTGCCCTGGCAGACACATTGTGATGTAGCACAATGCTGGATTATCACAATCATAGTATGACACAGCCCTCCATGTTATAAGGGAAAAAGCAAGAAATGCTCCAGTTTCCATTGTGTTCTGGTTACAAAAGGTTGCTGGAAGCACTGTCCTATGATCATGTTTGGAACTCTTTTCCTGTATCTGTGCTGAATTGATTTCTTTATATGGATACTGCACGTTTGCTGCCATTCTACATTTCTGATAATTAAGAGTTTGAACCAATCTGCAAATAATTTTCTCATCTGAGCAAGCTTAAAGGTGCAATAATGCAGCTGAGTCCAAATGAAGATGGGGTTCAATTACATCTGCTTAAACAGTCCTTGTTCAGCCAGTGATCTCCCATCTCAAGAACTGGAACAGCCACCCACCTCCCCAGCACCACAGACAGAGAATTATGGAACAAATGGGTAGTGACGAGACAAAGGGGAACGGCTTTAAACTGAAAGAGGTGAAGTTTGGATTAGATGTTATGAGTAAATTCTTCCCTGTGAGAGTGGTGAGGTCCTGGCAAAGGTTTTTCAGAGAAGCTGTGGCTGCTCCATCCCTGGAAGTGTTCCAGGCCAGGGTGGTTGGGGCTTGGAGCAACCTGGGATAGTGGAAGGTGTCCCTGCCCATGGCAGGGGGTTGGAACGAGATGATCTTTAAGATCCTTTCTAGCCCAAATAATTCTGTGGTGATTCTATGCTTATGAATCTCTGTTACCTTTCTAGTGGAAAAGCTGCCCAAGCTGCTATCACTGATTTTATCTTTCAGCAGAGCTGGGCTGTGAAAAAAGGGAATCAGGACTTAGAACCAGCTGCTACCTGGCACTGCATACATTCCAGTGGATGGAAGAGGAAGCCCAAGATGATGGATATGGCAGCAGCCACATCACTGCTTGTAGAATTAAATAGGCAGCTGTAGCACAGAGTGGTATAAACGCAAAACTTAAAAAGGACCTTTGATCCCTTTTCAGCAAGAGATGCTTCCCAATCACTTGGAACAAAATCCTATCAAGCCTGAACTAAATCTTGCTGCTTGGGAGCAAACCTTTATGTCAGGAGGTTGGAGTTTGGGTCTGAATAGAGCCGTGGGTAGGATATTAGTGGGCAATTTTTATACAGAAATGACAAGCACACTGGAAATTTTGCAGCCTGGCCTCCAGAGAATTCATCAGATTTAAGTATTACTGCAGCATTGCATTTGAGTGAAAGGGCAAAGAGAGGGAGCATTTATCTTATCAGAATATTGACTTTCTTGTTGTTCTGCTTTCTGGGGATGTAATAACACCAAGTCGTGTTTGCATAGCAACAAGGTAAAGGTTTCTTTTTTAAATGTGTGGTTCCACTCCGAAAAAGAAAACCTAACACCATGGCAACACACAGTGATTCCTCCATCAAATATACTCTCAATAAGTGCTTTGCTAGATTTAGGAATCATTATTAAAAAGAAGAGAGATATTAACAAGCTTGCTTCCAGGTTTTGCAGTGTTTTTACATATATACATATATATATTCACAGGCATTATTACCTCCACCTTATTTATTAGCTAAGTATTTATATCTGCACAGACTCCCACAATATTCTTCCTGCTAACCCTCCTGCTCTTTTACCATCTGTCACTTCATTTCCAAGAGTAAAACTGAATAATTTTTTTTTCAAGCCTGCTAAAATGCTGTTAAAAGCAGACAGGTTCCACCCATGTGAGCTCTTAGTTAAAAAGCATGTGCAAGCCTTTATGAACACACCCCGGAATAAAGTAGACAATATGTGCACATCTGCACCAGGAGCAGCAGTTTCTCCACTGGATCAGTGGGTGCTTCACCTTCCCTTGCAATCTGTGTGACTGCAGAGCCTGTGCCTCAGTTTGGGAATTGGAGATAAGAAATGCTGAGGAAAACCAGACCTTTCAAAAGCCTGGATCTCCCTCTGTCTGACTTCAGAAGGTAGCAAGACCAGAGGTTTTCAGGCACTTCAGATGAAAAAATATTCATTCAGAGAATCTCCAAATGAACAAAAAAAAAAAATCCAAAAACAAAGTCCCAAACACCCACATATTTTTTTAAAAAAGCAGATCTTTATAGCTATTTCTTCTTTTAATAAATTTAAAGAAAAATCCTTAAAACCACCTTATTTAGTTAAACTTTAATAGCAAACTACTCTGATATTCAACTAAAGAGAAGAGGTTTTTCTCTTATTTAGCATGCATATCTCCCCTCTATTTGCATGTGTGAGGAGGTGATTTAACCTCTTTATTTAAAGAGGTTCTGTTATTTAAAGAGCTTCTTGCTAATTAAAAACATCTCAGGAGCCCTGAGCAATCTGGAATATTGGGAGATGTCTCTTCCCGTGGCAGTAGGGTTGGAATGAGATGATCTTTAATGTCCCTTCCAAACCAAACCATTCCATGATTCTATGATTTATAGCCTGGCTGATTTTGGCTGCTGTGGTCTCCCTTTGAATGTCACTGGCTGGATGTCACTAATTTTACATTTTGTTCAGCTCTGATGGGGAATCAGACAGACAAGTGCAAAGCAGGACTGATGAAGAGGGGTTTAAGCAATGACCTCTCTGACTAATTACTCAAAAATGTGACCTCCCTCCAAATGTTTCCCACAGCCTGGAGGTCACAGCCTCCTTGATGGTGACAGGTCAGTCCCCAGCCAGGTTTTCATGATGATTTTGCAATCAGTTCCAGCTTCACAGCTGATGCTGCAATCAGATCCATCGTGCCTGCTGAATTTTGATCATTTTTAGTGACAAGCAATAGAGGGGAGCAAAATCCAAAGAGAGAAAATAAGAAAAATGGCCCTGCTTAGAGGAGGCCTTTCAAAAGACAGAACCATGGTACTGAGCTTTCCTTTGCCTCCTTCTCCCTTCTCTGCCAGTCTTAGCTCTGAATTGCTGACAAGGAAATGGAGGGAAAACAGAGAAAAGAAACA
>VXBC01010539.1:194650-230891 GCA_013399945.1 Ploceus nigricollis
TATATAAAAATATATACAGATATTTACACTCAACCTGATTCATTTTATAAAGCAACAGAGAGAAATCTGCCCTTTCAGGGTGAAATTCAGCTGAACTCTTTTGCACAATGACTTTAAACCAGGATGAATTGCAAGTCATTGCACCTCTCTGACAAAAAGAGTTCCAAAAACATGTGGAGATAGCACTTGAGGACATGGTTCAATGGTGAACATGATTGACAGTTGGATATGATGATCCTAAAGGTCTTTTCCAACCTCAATTATTCTATGATTCCATGAAAAAGGGAACCAGATTCCAGATCAGTTATTGAATTCCACATTTAGTTGGATGAATGTGGCTGGGGAGAGTAAAGGACAGATGGACAGAAAGCCATTTACAGTGGTCTTGGGAGGAATTTTGGCTGGCATAAGTCTTCTGCATAAAGGGCNAGCAGATCTTTATAGCTATTTCTTCTTTTAATAAATTTAAAGAAAAATCCTTAAAACCACCTTATTTAGTTAAACTTTAATAGCAAACTACTCTGATATTCAACTAAAGAGAAGAGGTTTTTCTCTTATTTAGCATGCATATCTCCCCTCTATTTGCATGTGTGAGGAGGTGATTTAACCTCTTTATTTAAAGAGGTTCTGTTATTTAAAGAGCTTCTTGCTAATTAAAAACATCTCAGGAGCCCTGAGCAATCTGGAATATTGGGAGATGTCTCTTCCCGTGGCAGTAGGGTTGGAATGAGATGATCTTTAATGTCCCTTCCAAACCAAACCATTCCATGATTCTATGATTTATAGCCTGGCTGATTTTGGCTGCTGTGGTCTCCCTTTGAATGTCACTGGCTGGATGTCACTAATTTTACATTTTGTTCAGCTCTGATGGGGAATCAGACAGACAAGTGCAAAGCAGGACTGATGAAGAGGGGTTTAAGCAATGACCTCTCTGACTAATTACTCAAAAATGTGACCTCCCTCCAAATGTTTCCCACAGCCTGGAGGTCAGAGCCTCCTTGATGGTGACAGGTCAGTCCCCAGCCAGGTTTTCATGATGATTTTGCAATCAGTTCCAGCTTCACAGCTGATGCTGCAATCAGATCCATCGTGCCTGCTGAATTTTGATCATTTTTAGTGACAAGCAATAGAGGGGAGCAAAATCCAAAGAGAGAAAATAAGAAAAATGGCCCTGCTTAGAGGAGGCCTTTCAAAAGACAGAACCATGGTACTGAGCTTTCCTTTGCCTCCTTCTCCCTTCTCTGCCAGTCTTAGCTCTGAATTGCTGACAAGGAAATGGAGGGAAAACAGAGAAAAGAAACAGCAAATAAGGCAAGAAAACTGAATTTCTCTGAAGCTAAGCAAGCCATGCAGGCAACATGTCATAAGAAGTGATCATAAATAACTCTGCTTTTTAATGTAATTCACTTAGAAAGATCTTTTGTGGACCATTCATGTTGTTGCTTGAGGCAATTGTTCTTCTGGTAGGTATGGCTATAAAATGCATATGTGGTGGAAGCAGAAGGACAGAATTATCTCTAATAATGAAGAGATTAATTGGCAGTTTCACCCCCCATACATATATATGATCAATTCTCCCAGCCAAGACTGAGCTGACATCACCTCCAACCAAATATCATTGGACAAAGCCAACCAGTGCTGAAGTTTCAGGTTTTGTACTCAGCTGTTGTCAGGAATTCTGAAAAATCGGAAGAAAATTCCTCTCCATGTAAACTTGTCAAGCAGGAGGCAATTCCACAGCTTTATCCAAAGCTGTATTAGCATTTGAATGCACTTTTTGCAACTGTGTAATGCCCCAGAATTCACAGATTCCTTTAAAATGAAAGATTTGCCACATTTCCAGAGGGAATATTTCCGTAGGGATCAGATAAAAACACTGTTTAATATAACACCTGGCCTTTTACTGCAAAGATGTTTGCATCAAAGTGCTGCATATTCAGTACATTTGTAATTTTTAATCATTGAGTTTTTCCTGTACTGAAAGTTTTATTCATCTGAAAGAAAAACGAGCGTGGGAGTTACAAGGAGGATTTAGCCAGTCTTCTGAGTCTCAGTTGGAAAATATAATTTGAGATTTTTAGGAGAAACTGCTCTTCCAGAAAGATTTAATTCTGTAATGTATTGCTTCATTTCCCTCCCTCTATCTTTAGGTATGAGCCATCTTCCTCTCCTCCACTTAAACCAAACAGGACAGTTTTGCTTTTATATATGCATATATATATATATATAAAAATATATACAGATATTTACACTCAACCTGATTCATTTTATAAAGCAACAGAGAGAAATCTGCCCTTTCAGGGTGAAATTCAGCTGAACTCTTTTGCACAATGACTTTAAACCAGGATGAATTGCAAGTCATTGCACCTCTCTGACAAAAAGAGTTCCAAAAACATGTGGAGATAGCACTTGAGGACATGGTTCAATGGTGAACATGATTGACAGTTGGATATGATGATCCTAAAGGTCTTTTCCAACCTCAATTATTCTATGATTCCATGAAAAAGGGAACCAGATTCCAGATCAGTTATTGAATTCCACATTTAGTTGGATGAATGTGGCTGGGGAGAGTAAAGGACAGATGGACAGAAAGCCATTTACAGTGGTCTTGGGAGGAATTTTGGCTGGCATAAGTCTTCTGCATAAAGGGCTCCTGTTGCTGCATGGTAAATAAAATGTGAAATTTAAAAAAGGAGGAGAAAGGGTAGAATTATATGGGTTGCTTTGCCTCTTTGCTTTACCCTGTTTCACTTCAGTCAAATTAGTCTCCTGTAGGGATTGGTGGATTTTAGGCAGGTTTTTAGCCAGGTTTGGGTTAGGGTTAAGATTAGGGTCCTGGGACAGGGATGGGGCAGGAAGGTCTCTGAGCAGGACCCCTGAAAAGTATTGCTGGCCTACACCGACCCATGTGTCCTACCCAAAGGGAAATGGCACACGATAAGGTGAATGAAGGGTTAATCAATATAGACCCGAATTTCTTTTCTTTCTATCTCAAACAAATATCTGGTCCACCCTAGGATATGTATTTCCTCTCAGGAGACAGTGTGGATTCTTTGCTGTAAATCAATGCAGCTTCTTCTTTCTTTCCCACAAAATAAAGAAGATAATTTCTTATTTCAGGGTAATTTATGGATGCTCTTAACTATCCTGCCTTCCCATGATAAATTACCTCCTTAAATCTTCTTTCTACATCAGTTGCCCATTCTCAAGACAGTATTGTGACTTTTTGGGTGCCACTGCTTCAAGGAGCTGTGTGCATTTCTCTCCTGAGAGTGGAAGTGTGGCAGCTGCTTTAGCTGTTGCCATCCAGCAGCAGAATGTGTATTTATACATCTATAAATACACCAGTGGGTGCTAATAAAGCCCAGCAGAAACCCAGCTTCACAAGTTCTTCGGAAAAACAGGAAAACAAAACAAAACAAAATCAAATCTTTCTTTCAAAGCACACAAAAATACAAGATTTCTGCATTTGGGAGAAGCCAGTTCCAAAGACTGCTCCCATCCAAAACTGGTGCCTAAGTGTGGTGTAATCTGCCTGATGCCCTGCAAATAAGCAGAGCACCTCTCTTCTGCCTCTCTGTGCTGCCAGGTTGTGCAGTTCAGCTCTGCCATGACCTGCCTTTTAATTTCCAAACAAACAAGGTCAACAAAGCTGGCAGCAGGTAGTTAAGTCAGTATAATAGGATTTTGATTGCTTTCCTACACCAGGGGGATATACAGGGAGACATGTACATTATACTTGTGAGTGAGAGCACAAGATCTATTTCAAGGTTTTCATTAATTGCATTTATCTTTAAAGATAGGAATACCAAGTGATGCTTGAGTAAATAATGAGACCTTAACTTCACACACTGAGCTGCAATAAACAAGCAGCCAGCACTAGGGCCTGCTAAGAAGAGATTATTTTTTTAATTTTAATGGGGAGGATGACTTGTGTATTTGTTCTGGACCCAAATACTGCAGAACAATGCCTTGCTTTGGCACTGCAATTAAAAATAAAAGTACCTCATTCTGCAGGAAGGACAGGGAAGGCTCCCTCCCTGCCTACATCTGACTCCACACTTGGTATTGGCTACAATTCTATTTTAAACATGACTAGGAATACCCAGAGGTTCCTTCTAAACAGAGCATTAGTTCTTTAATCTAAATTCCTGAGTCCCAGTGATTCCCTCCAACGCTGTGATCTACAGAAGAATCACATCCACGCTGGCATGAGGTGGCTTTGTTTGCATTTATTCCACTTCATTCAGTGCAAAACATCTGCTTTGATGCCTGCCCCATCCCTGGAAGTGTTCCAGGCCAGCCTGGGCAGAGCTTGGAGCAATCTGGGATAGTGGAAGGTGTCCCTGCCTGTGGCAGGTGGGTGGAACTGGATGGTCTTTATGGTTCATCCAACCCATTCTGTGATTCTCAAATAAATACAATATAAATGAAATAAATAACAATGATGGAGGAACTTCCTATGAGTGTTCAAAAAGAAAAAAAAACCCTACAAAAACAAACCAAGCAGACACTTTGCAATACCGTTGCAATATGGTTTAGAAGACATATGGAATTTGATCAAGGGTTGGGCTTGATGATCTTGGAAGTCTTTCCCAACCTTAATGATTCTATGATCTCTTAACTTCTTTTGTTTCAAAAATTATTTTTTCCTCATCTTAAGCTTGCCTTAGGCTTAGTTTCTGTATTTTTCAAAACTATGAGAACTGTTCAAAAATCTTACTGAGTTGGTATCTATTGGCCTGAAGTTGCAACTGCCTTGACAGTTGCAAGATCACAAAGAAATATTTAGGATCAGGCTCTGTTTTACTTTGCACCATTCAGATCCCAAACTCTCCCACTGTTCATCTTTCAGCTGGATTCCTGTCTGATACAGAGTAGGGGACAAAGCAGAGGGCTGGAAAAGGCAGATGAAACAATTTCTGCTTTAGCTCTTGCTCCTTCCATGCTTCATAACCTCGAGCAAAAGGTTTCGGCTCCCTGTGACTCAATTTCTGCTCGTTGTAGCACAAGTTCTGCAAGGTATGAACTATTTTCTGCAACTGTACAGCAGGCAGAGCAGTAATATCCCATTCCCACATCAAGCCTCCAGATATGACACCACGGTGAATAATAGTGTGAGAGAAATCAGCTCCAAAACATTTTTTTTTTTAAATAAAAAAGCTCCAATACCTCCTTCTCATTTGTTTCTGCAGTTTAGGAAACATTCGTTCCACAGTGCACTGAGCTATTCCTAATATGCCCAGCTGTGCAGGTTGATAGGCAAGAGATAAAACCACGCTGCTAATGAAAAACAGCTGCTCATTAGTCAGGAGAAAACTGGTTAGGGTGTTTAGAGATACAATTATTTTTACTGTTCTTGTCCCTTTTACGCTTATACAGAAATTATATTATTATCAAATCATGCTAGACGGCGTCTCAGGTTGAACATTTTAAAAATGAATGTGGTTCATTAACAACATGATGAATATTTAAGCAGGATTACAGAGCATAATGAACTTCCTTTAAATTTTTTTTTCAAGTAGAAAAAGCTCAATAAATTTGCTAATATTTCACTGATTAATGTTACAATTAGGTGTGCAGCATCTTTTCCCAGCTTTCCAAACATCTCTCTTTTAATGCTGACTCTGAATTTAAATCTGAGGCACGGGGCTGAAAAGCTGCAATTTTTAAATTTTGAACATTAATCGGGTTGATATCTGAAGTCAGTCACATAAGCAGTGACCTCATCAGCAAGAAACTCCTGTCAAAGGAAAGGAAATCAAGCCAAATGCTCAATACCTCAAAAGTAAAACAAAACTGAAACCTCATCCTCAGAATTACCATTTTTGTGATCTTATCCTCACAAAATTAATGACAATTTCTCAACTGCAAAACACTTTAATCTTTAAGATTCTTCTAATTTGTTACAAAAAATAAAGTTGAGACAATCAAATAGAAAGAAACAATTGAATATTGTTATTTCTAAATATTCCTTTAAAAATTATTTTATAAATCTAATTATTTCATTGCCAGAGCCACATTTACTTAAGGTCTGGGCCTTTATCCCAAGAGATTTGTTGTGGAATTTGGAATCTTTTTGCCGTGAGCAGAGTGGCCTTAGCACTTCTGAGCCAGTTCTGATAGACAATCTTCAGCTCAATTTACTCAGCAAGGAAAAGCAGCAAGATGAAAGAAAAAACATAAAGGAAATTGACTGAAGATCTGCCTGAGAGCAGTGATGGAGTCACAGCCCCTGGAGGGTTTTAAAGATGTGTTTAGGTTGCACTCATGGACATGGTTTAATGGCAGCTTGGCAGTGCTTGATGATCGAGTGGACTTGATAATCTTAGAGGGATTTTCCAACCTCACTGATTCTATGTCTCTAAAAGTCTCTGTGGCCAAATATTTCTCTTGTGCTCTCTCCCTCTCCAGATTTACAGATAGAAGGCAGGGATATCCCAAAACAGAATTTTACAGACTCAGATATCCACATTGGATGGCTCAGCAGAAATCTCCTAAATGAGATCAGCCTGACTGAAAATATCCATATAAAAACGTTTTACACCAACCTTTATTATTTGATGCCAGAAAAAACACATTTTTTCCCCATTAAATGATGAATTCGGGGAATTATTTCACTGACACACCTGGAAGAGGAAAAAAAATGTTATTTCCAAGTTATCCCCAATAGCAAATCAACACATCAGGAAATATGCAGAGCTTCCCTCTTTGCTGGCAAGATCAGAACTAGAAACAGTTCCGCTGTAATGTTAATTCATTTATCTGGAATTTACCAATAAATGTCTGCTGTGCAGAAGGAGTGGGGAACGGTATCATGAGCAAAGTTCGCTGCTAATAAATGTCTTGAGGCAAATCCTTTTTTATCCCTTATGTTGCAGGTAAAATAAACAAGAGAAATTATCTGCACTTACTCAGAATCCCAACCCTAGGACAAAGTCTTTGTGCAAGATGCTCTGCAATCACTAGTTGAAAAGAAGTTTACAGTCCTGGGAGTTTAATAGACTGAGTAGTTAATAAAAGACAAATGAGTAGAGACCAGGGAAGGATGAGAAGCCAATGTTTATCTGGAGACAAAATATTTATAATGTGCTGACAACTCCTGGTGTCAAATTTTTTGAGTTTCACAGGAGTGAAGAATTTTGAAGCCCAAAGAAACTGCTTTTCAAGTGTGGAGGGAGAGTTATTTCCCCCAAATAAAGACCTAAACAGTAGAAGGCACAACTCTGGGATTGAAAGTGGCATTTGCATGGCATCATTGGGTTTTGCCTTGGCTGTGACTCCCATGAGCTCTGTGTCCCCAAGTGTTCGATGCATCACTGGCATCCATCATGTGGCTGAACATCTTTGGGACCACCTCAGTAAAGTCCTGGGGCTCTTTCACAAATGCCACCAGTTTGCTGCTGCAGGGTGGCCCATGGGAGTGAAAATGCACATTCAGGGTCGATTCTCTCCATTATTACACAATCCTGCTTAGGTAGAAACACAGGGAATCATTGTTTCCATATACATGTGCAGCACACAAATCATCCACATCTACATCTGCCTATGTTAAAGATTTCTATCACAGTAAAGCATGCCAAAAAAAAACCCTCATTGGACTCACTCAACATTGCAAACCTCACCTGCACAGGTCAATTGAGAACCTGGGACATTGCCCAGAGGAAACCACACTGTGGTTGCTGTTACTGCCTCTGTTCTCTGCTCCCAGATCAGGTCTCAGGTGAGTTATTCAGTCTTTCACTGCATGTGCACAGCAGGTCCCCAGGGCTGGCACCCCCCTGGTGCACACTGGAAAATAAATCCCCCAGGCCAACAGCACATGGTGAGTCAGGCACCAGAGGATGCTTTGGATTGGGGTCACACATTTGTCAGAACAACAAAAAAATAAATTGATGAGCATAATTTTGCATTATATCAGCACGAGCTACAACAGCTCAGAGTGGGGAGCTGATTATTGCTTTGCTACCTACTGAAAAATGTCATGCTATTTATAGTGCTGAGTAAATAGCAAATTATAATCATCTACTTGAGATCCACTCAGTGTGTTGCTCTCCAGGTGGTCTCCTCTGTGTCCCTGTGCTGTAGCCTAGAGGAGTGGTCAGTCTCCATGCTGAAAACTTGGCACAGCCATGGCCAATTGGAAAAACAAATAAATTAATTTTGCTAACTCCTGGTCTCCATGGGGAAGGAGGCTCACGCCCGGCTTTGCAGAATTATGCTGCTGAGCTGGGACAGCTTCTTTGCCCCTTTCAAGTGAGAGTGATTAACTTTACAGCATTCAAGATAATTAATAGCATCATACTCTGATTAAACACCTCCAACAACTTAAATCACCTGATTAAAAGCCAGAAGGGGCTACAAGAATTCTGCAGAGGGACTTTTTACAAAGTCAGTAGTAATGGGACAAGGGGAATGGCTTTAAGGTGAAGGGAGCAGGTTTCAATTGGATATAAAAAAGAAATTTTTCCCTGTGGGGGTGGTGAGGCCCTGGCACAGGTTGCCCAGAGAAGCTGTGGCTGCTCCATCCCTGGAAGTCTCCAGACCAGGTTGGACAGGGCTTGGAGCAACCTGGGATAGTGGAAGGTGTCCCTGCCCACGGCAGGGATGTGGAACTGGAATTCTTTAAGGTCCCTTCCAACCCAAACCATTCTGTGAATCCCCAGCACAAACATATGGTGGGTATATTTCAATCTTTATTTTTGTAATTTTATAACTTGATAGAGCAGGGGGCTGCAATTCTCTGTACAGTTTCACTGCTGGGTTAGTTCTGGGACCTTCAGGAGTTTTGCAGCTCAGCTGCTTTCCTCATTATCTGTTCTGCTGTTCCTCTGTCCCTGCTTTTGCATCAGGGCTCTGTCTAAGTACCCTGAGTCTATCTTGGAATAATATATTGACTCATCTAGACCTTAGCCAGTGTTCAAATTACTCAAGTTGTGTTTTGTCAGTGCTCTGAGGGCTGTAGTCAGTCCATCTCAAGCTGCAGCAAGCCCTTGGGGATGCAGGGGATGCAGACTGAGAATGAAACAGAAGTTACCAGGCTCTATAATATTTCAGGGAAATCAGTAGTGAAAGAAGAAACAAAAATCCTGGAGAAGAAATAAATGTACCAAAAGTAGACGGTGATAGTAGGAAAAATGATTAGCCCCTGGAGAAAAGCTGGCAAAGCTCTGTTATTGGCTCTCTTGTTTTGCCATGACAGAGATGAATTTTCATAGGTCATGAACGCTATCAGGAACGGGAAAAAAAAATCTTAACTTAGGCTAAAATAACCTTAGAGAGCAGGTAATCTGGGTTTTCACTCCATCAAGCAGCTCAAATTCAACCTGATGTTTCCCACAGGCAATATCTGGAACTGCTAAATTGAATTCAGATTTACTAGATTGGTACCAGGATTACAGGCCTGTTCTTTTTCTTTCCAAAAAGACTTATGTCATATTACTTTTCCCTATTCATCTCTCTTCACAAATCACTGTCCAAAGGGGAAGGAAGTACAGTAACTTCTTTGCTCTGAACATGACATTATGTGGAAATTTCCTCTTAAAAAATAACCTTGCTATTACAAGTAAATAGTGTACTTAAATAAGGCTTTTTCAATAATCACATTTGTAGGCAAGAAAAGGTCAGAGGTGGAAAGGAAAAGTATGAAGAGCATGAAGAAGTAAAAATTCCTGTTTTGTTTGTTTATTTACACATGTAGAACTTTGAACATATCAGCTGGAGACTTCATGAAAGAACATAACCTGATTTGTAAAAGAAGTAGTTTTTTGCAAAAAGGACTGCTAAATAAAGCTATCAATAGAAATTCTCTTTTCCCAGGTGGATTATATTCTGTATTTGTGCTCCCAGAAAGGGAACAGAGTAAAGCAATCTCCACAAGCACACTTCAAACAAATGGTTTTCAATCTGGTTTTAAATACTTGCTCCCGGGGTAAAGTAAAACTGTCTTGAATTGCAAAATGGGGGCATTGAAACAGAAATATAGGTTTTTACTCTATTCTGCAGTAGTGGCTTTGATACAGGAATGTAAATGAAAGGCTGAAAAAGAGGAGTTTGAATACATATCCCTGGTCTGTGTTTAGTGTGAGGGACTGGAGTGCCCACTGTGTAAACAGCTCCTCATGGCAATGCAACGTCACGTGGCTGAAATGGCTGAACTTTGCTTTCAAAAGCAACTTAGGGCTAAAACCCCAAGGGGAAAAAAATAGGTAGGGGCATGAATCTAGGCAGTTTTGCAGTTTTTAGGCAGAAAATATTATTTCTTTAGGCAGTGAGTCATGGAATTCTCACTGGAATATCTTTGAGTATTGATGTGCACTTAATAAGGATTCAGTGACAAGATCCACAGGACCAGAGGAAATGGCTGCTGATCTGAATTAATGTTTTTATTTTATTGTTTTCCCCAGGGAAGCCCAGGTTGCCTCTCTAGTACTCAGAGGAAAAGTGGTACTTCTGCCAAGTTCTTTAGCAAAGGGAGAACTTTTCACCCTGAAGCTCTAGCTGGGGGTAAATCTTCATGGAGCAGCTGCTTTCATCTCTCTCCCCTGTTTTCCACAACTCTTTCCTCTGCAATTAGTCCACAATGGTCTCCAAAATAAATGAATTTGGTGATGATCCATGTCCCACCACAGCTGCAAGCAGGGAAGAGGAGCTTGATACATCTCACGTTTGCCTCCAAATCTCCCAAGTGCTCTCTTCCATCATGCAGTAAAAATACACCTCCAGGAAAGATGCTTTGCCCCTTATAGGACCAGAAAAGGAATTTCTGTTAAACCTTTCTGGATTGCACTTGAGTTGCACTCAAAAACAGGGGCATTTTGGTTGCCTTGAGGCTCATTCAGTCTGAGTGAATCAGCTGAAGGTGCTGCTGTGAGGATTTTTGCAACCATGAGACCCATCCCCATCTACGGAGAAATTGCTCTTCCTCTTCAGGAGAAGAGATTTCCATGGAATCACAGAATGATTTGGGTTGGAAGGACCCTTTAAAATCATTCAGGTCCAAACCCCCTGCCATGGACAGGGACACCTTCCACTACCTCACGTTGCTCCAAGCCACATCCAACCTGGCCTTGGACACTTCCAGGGATGGGGCAGCCACAGCTTCTCTGGGCACCCTCTGCCAGGGCCTCACCACCCTCATAATAAGGAATTTATTCCTAATACCTAGTCTACATCTACCCTCATTCTGCTCATTTTCAACACAAGCATTATCTTTTGCCAAAATTATGTAAATAATAGAGGCATTTTAAACACTTTATAAGTGTCTGCCCAACATTGTCCATTTCTGGAGAGCAATGCTCCCTATACCAGCACCATCAAAACCTTGACCAAAGGGATAATGCCAGATTAGAAAGGGTTAAGAAAGAGGTAAGAGAGAAGCCCACACCCATGCCAGTCACATTTCCCTGTTGGATAGTTTAGGAAGAAGCCTTCACTTTGAAACTAAATCTAATTGGAGGTTGCTTGGGATTCAGCTCTCCTACTGACTTAACAAGCTGCTGGAAAGTCTAATAAATATTGACATGATCCCTTTCTCTTTGGCAGGGCCTTCTGAGAGCTCCACTTTGTAGCTCAATGATGCCTCCCTGTGTTGCCTGTGTCACAACGTAGAGGGGAAAAAATCATGGTCAGCACCCACTTCCACATGGAAATTTAACGAGTATTTCTAAATTTCCTCCAGCTAGCTCTGCTGAAGGAGCCATGAACTTGATTTCAAGCCAAAAGGACCTCTAACCCCATTTCACAATGGGTATCTGGTACCCGGCTTGGGTTTTACCTTCCCTAAAGGGCAGGACATGGTGTAAATTGCAGTTAATAATTGCAATGGTGCTCTTTTGTTAGTTCCTACTTCTTCAATATGACTCCTCTTCTACCATTCCATTAGAATTAAAAGTTAAATTAACCCTGGAGAAAGAACAAGAGAGTTCTTGTTGCTTCTGTGAGTGTCTCAAGGACTGGAAAGCGAGTTGACCAAAGCAGGGAGGCAGCAGACTTTGTTTTGAACTTGAGTTTTATTTACTGACGCTTTGGAACATATAAAATACAGCCACAAATAAATCCATAGGTAAGAACAAGTTTAGATGCTCAGCTAAACACTATTCAGTGTCAGTTTAACAGGCTGATAAAAGTTCACAGTATAACAAGAGAGAATAAATAGAATGAAATTGGGGTGAGGAACAGCTCAGAAGAAAAACACAATCTGTATAATCTTAGGTGAAGATTTAGGGGGAACAAAAAGAATAATCATATTTTACAAGATCTTGGTAATTCCCCTCCTCTGGTTTCATCTGTACCCTGAATTCCATGCTCAAGTTTTTTCTTCACTTCTGTACCTGCCCAGGCCTCACTCAGCCCCCGCCCCCAGTCATGCCACACTGTCCTTGGGGTTGCAGCTCTGGAGCAAATAAGGGATTCTTTTGAGACCACTGGAAGGGGATGTGATCTGCATTTGAAAATCACAGATTTGTGACCATTGTATTCCCTTCTGGCTGATTGCAAATGGCTTTTGCAGGACTTGGTGTCTTTGCAGATGGAGGAAGCTGCGTCAGTGGGATGGAGGAAATCTGGCCAGGCACATTTGGGTAGAGGGAAGTTGCCCAGAGTGTTTGTGGACTTCTCACCCCTGGAAATGTTCAAGGCCAGGTTGGATAGGGCTCTGAGCATCTTAATCCAGAGGAAGGTGTCCCTGCCTTCCTGTAGGACTAAGCGAGAGTGAATGAAATTATGCTGCTGAACTTCCGCAGTTTTTAGGTGACACAATTAAGTGTTGCTTCTTCTCCACGGGATGTGTGAGGATGGTACAAACTCTGATGACAGAGAATGGACAATCACACAGATGGGCAAATCTCTCAGGTTCTTATGGGGGTAAAATAAGGAGAAAAATTCAATCCAGAGACTTTTTAATTGCATAATAGTAGAAGTAGTAGAAGTCTGTGTCTTGGAAGAATTCAGAGACTGGAGGGACAATAAAGGGAAGCAATTTAATACGGAGAAGTGCCTGCAAGAAGTACATCTTACAAAGATACTGGCACTGGTCTGCAAGTGTTTGGCCCTTTTATAACAGACTGCTGAGATTGTGTTGTGATCTCATAAGGATTGACTCTTGGTCATGAGTTCCCAGCTGATAAGATGCCTGTGATAATCCAGCACCTCAGCCCAGCACTGCCTGCAGAACAGATTCTCCTGTCTGTGGATGGGGTGGGATACAGTGGAGTTTCCCATTCTCCTTTGAAATATTTAGTTTTGATCACCCTTAAGCATTTCCAGAATATG
The DNA here is from genome assembly GCA_013399945.1 of Ploceus nigricollis. Taxonomy (NCBI): domain Eukaryota; kingdom Metazoa; phylum Chordata; class Aves; order Passeriformes; family Ploceidae; genus Ploceus; species Ploceus nigricollis. The sequence goes on from VXBC01010539.1 coordinate 207,923, forward strand.
CAGGAGGTGGCCAAGCAGAAGCAGCTCTAAGACCAGTTGACTGCTAATGAGAATTATCTCTGACAAGTTCCCTCTGTCCCTACTTAGAGAGGAGACACTTTGGAGTCCCCATTGCTGCCCCTGCTCCCTGCTGATGTCCTTCCTGCATCCCTCCCTTGCTACAGCCAGCAGGATTCACCCCTCTTCTCCTCACTGTAATTCCCAGCCCAGCAACTCTCTCAGATTCTGTTCCCTGGTGATGAGTGTTCACAAAATTACAGTGAAAGCTGCAGCCAGAGGTCATTTTCTGCTCTGCCTTCTACACCAGAAAAAGCTGAGATCCCTGTGATGGACCACTTGGTTTAATGTGAGCATGAGGCATTTTGTTTTTCAAGTCCATGAAGTTAAGAGCTATTAAAAGGCAGCTGCTTATTGACAGGCTCTCAAATAAATTTGGAAAGCATCCTGCTGTGTAGCCATCTGATGAAGCCAAATGGGAAAGCTAATGACCCTCACGCTATACTTGCCATAAAATATGGCCTTTATTTCAGCACTTGAGGTTTTTTCTCTAGTGGGGCAAGGAAGGAAAATGGGATGTATCCCATTTTGCTCCAGAATCACACATGCACATTTTGGTTACAAACCACTCAAAAAACTTGCTCTGTACATGCTGCCATGTGCTCCTCCTGCAAGCTCGAGAGCAAAACAGTCTGTGGCAGGCAAAGCAGCTCCTGACTTCTGTGAATTATTTGGAGTTATTCCTCAAATACGAGCTGGAAGATCAGTTGGGGGATATCAGCTAATTAGCTCTGCCAGTTTTCTCCTGCTGAGAAGCTGACACAGTTGTTATAAATAATTCAGAGCCTTTTCATGCTCCGTGTGCTGCAGTGGTGTAACTATCTGTGGAGTTTTGCTGATAGTGACATCTCAGGCTCATGTGACCAGCTGGGATAGAATCAGATATTTGTTTTTATCAGCAGTACACTTAACATGGCATTACCTGTGTCCTCTGATTGGATGGAAATAACTGAGAATGTGATTTCCAATAGTGAAAATGCATTTGGAAATAATCTTCCTGACACAGGTCACTTTTTTTCTCCTTGTTTGTCAGTATTACACCCAACACAAAAGCAGCCTGACTATGCCTGTAATGATAGCAAAATTCAGATGATAATGTTCAACTGAAATATTATCTATCCAAAGTGTAGATCCACTGTTTAAACTCTCAGAGTGGAGGATGGAACCCATTTGTTCTTGCAATGGGACGCATTACAAGTACTGCAAACCTTCCCCACTATTTGCTGAAGAATTGACTGTTTTCTTTAACACTGCTGCACAAAGCAAGAAGCAAACACAGTGAAGGCACTGGGCACATTTTACCCAGGGACACTGAACTTAAGCTGACAGCAAGAGCAAACACTCAGGTGTAACCCTGCACCTGCCTCCAACCTCATGCACTCAGTCAGTAATCCTGGTATTTAAGGCCATACAGTTCTGATTTCAGAAGTCAGCTCAATGAAAGACCAACAAATCAAAGTGTCTGTGTAAAATGACTCAACAAACAGACATATTTTTATATTTTATAACTGGTCTGTTGATGAAAAAGGTCCCTGTGGCACTGGAAGGGATGTCAAACATGGAAGTGAGATTCTGAAGAAATAACATTTCTAGGAGCAGAAAGAAAGATGGGGAGGGATAAAATCCAATGTATTTGTCTGTCTTTGTTAGCCACAGACCCTCACCTTGCCTCGAATCCACCCCATCTCCCCTCATTCATATGAACTTCTCCTTATTATAGAATTATAAAATAGTTTGGGTTGGAAGGGACTTTCAGGATCATCTTATTCAAACCCCCTGCCATGGGCAGGGACATCTTCCACTGTCCCAGGTTGCCCCAAGCCCCACCCAGCCTGACCCTGGACATTGCCAGGGATGGGCCAGCCACAGCTTCTCCGGGCACCCTGTGCCTCACCACCCTCACAGGGAAGAATTTCTTCCAAACATCCAATCTAAATCGACCTTCCTTCAGCTTAAAGCCATTCCCCCTTGTCTTATCACTGTATTGCCATGTCAAAAGTGCTTATTCAACATTTTTGTTGTTCCCATTCAGGTCCTGAAAGATCACAATGACATCACCCAGAGCCTTCTCCAGGCTGAACAATCATTGTTTTCTCAGCATTAAAACTTTTTGCCAGCACTCAGTGTTACTACCCCTCTAAACAAAGACACAACATATGTTTCTGTGCATCTTTGAGCTGACAAAAATCAGTTTATATCCATGTCTGCATGAAAAAAAAAAGGAAGTATGGTGAAGGGCAAGCTAAATAGATTCCCTTAAACCCCATGTTCTGAAGGAAATCATTATCTTCACAATTTTCCAAGCCATTTGCAGGCAGCAGCTGGGAGTTTTACACTTGGGAAGGAATGTTATACTCAAAACATATCTTGCTTTCCACACATTTTTCCCCCAGTATGGTTCACCAGCCACAGGCAGGGATATCCTTGTGAGCGCTGCACCCAGAGGGCCACCCTGATATCTGCTGTTCTCACATTCTGCAAAGCCAAGCTGGTGCTGAATCAGTGGCCTTTCAGTCTCCATAAAATCCATCTCAGCCAGCTGTGCCCATCTAGGCAGACTTTTAGGACCTTGGCTGTTTCTCACATGACTACATGTGGTGTCTGCAGCAAAATCATCAGCACCCACAAACCCCCTCAGGATCCTCCAACAGCCAACTGAAGTCCACCCCCTTCATCAGCAGGGACTAGAGAGAGATTCCTGGTTTCCCTAAGTAATTCTGCATGTTTTTTCAGGATATAAAATCACTCTGTTGGTGATTTATTCTATCATAACTAAAATAGGAGCTTAGACACCTCAAAGCAGATGACGTGTGTTACCCATCACCTTATATAAGGAGCAAGGAGGCATTTACAGAGATCAAGATATCCCAGCTCTGAGGCTTTGCAAAGGATGCATTATATATGTTATATTTATTTGGTATTCTACAAATCTAGACTGATTTTAGTGATTAATTATATTATTGTTAATGATTATTTGTGTTGGAAGGCTGGAGAGGGACTTTTTACAAGAGCATGCAGTGACAGCACAAGGGGGAATGGCTTCGAGCCAAAGGAAGGTAGATTTAGATTGGATATTAGGAAGGAATTTCTTATTATGAGGGGGGTGAGATCCTGGCACAGGTTGTTTAGAGAAGCTGTGGCTGCCCCACCCCTGGACTTGTTCCAGGCCAGGTTGGACAGGGCTTGGAGCAACCTGGGACAGTGGATGGTGTCCCTGACCATGGCAGGGGGGTGGAACTGAATAATCTTTGAGTTCCTTTCCATCTCAAACCATTCTGTGATTCTCTTCGTAAAAATAAAGAACATTATGAGTCTTCTGAGCAGTGATATGACCACAGAGGACGAAAACAAAGGAGGTTAAGAATAATACCCTTTAAAACCTGGTCTTTTGGTTAACAGGATGAACTGCTGAGATCTCTCCCTACCTACTGAACCTTCTGTGTCACATCTAAAATGAGATGCTTAAGCTTTTCTGTAATAGTCCTGCTTTGGGCTAATTTAAGACTCCAGTTCTTGGGAACTGAATATTTATTTTTACTTCACTGCAGGCTGGTCAAACAAAAGTCAGCTCTTTTTTGGGTTCCCCCCACGTTGCCGTCACTAAGCCCAAATTAACAAACCTGGCTGAGAAGCCCCTCAGAGCTGTGAGGGTGTGCACAGGCTCCTTTTGTCACCCTGCACTGAAGAACTGATCATCTTTGCAACATCCACGGCTGAACTCTGGCTTTTGTCAGGAAACAGCCACTTTACAGCCCCTCCTGGTCACTGGGGGAGGGTTTTGTGCCTCTGCTTTGTGCCAGCGCCAGATGTAATGACTTTGCACACCCTGGTGCCAAAGGGTGGAGATAAAACTGTCCTGCATGCATCTAAACCAGTGACCACATATTTTTTTTATGGTAAGGCAACATCTCCACAAATAAATTAAGGAGCTCTGAGAGCGTTTTCCAGCACTGAGGCCAAAAATGAGCTATGTTTATACAACTAAACCTTTTTATATACTGGGATTTGAAGTTGCTGCATCCAGACTGACCACTGGGAAGAGTTTTGGACCTGTGCCAGCTATCCATCAGCATCCAGGAATTATAAAGACAGTGCCCAGGTGAAAGCCCCACCAGGGATCATTGTAAAAATGTTTATCAGCAAATTCCAGTGCCCAGCATTGTTCCCTAACACAGTTTTATTTCCTAGTGTAGCAGAAGTCCCTTTATGGCCTCACTGTGTGGGGACCTGGGCTCTGGACACCCTGGTAGCAGGTGGCCTCTAACACTCCACGTTTGTTTGAAAATAAATATTTTACAGTGGTTGCAACAACAAGCTGAGTTTTCATGCACAAGGAGTGGTACTGGCCTGTGATTCTTATAAAACTCTGGGCTCCAGGAGCTCCTGGTGACTGTAAACTCTGCCAGGCAAATGGAGAATTTCTGAGGAATGAGGGAGATGATTTTGTTTTATAGATGCATCACACACTGGGTGTTGCCTTCAGAAAACACTGCTTTTTGCATGTAGAACATTAAGTGATCAAAGCATCTCCGAGCAAATGGATTTGCAAGTGCACCCAGTATGTTGCTATGCTATTAACATGCTGAAAGCCCCTTCTGTCATCAATTTTGTTATAGCTGATTGAAATTAAAGCTCTGCAGAGTCAAACTTTGAAAGAAGGTGGCTGCTTATTTTATTTCGTTTTTTTCCCCCACAAAATTATGTTCTAGAAACTCTCACGGTGATAATTGTTAAATAACGAAAATATACAATAACAATTCAGCTCTCCCCTGCGTGGTGAGCTTTATATAGCACAATATTATGAATATTCTATGTGGTTTTCTTTTGTTTTGCATGTGATGGAAATGTGAGATAATCTTAACAGATCACAAAGTGAGTTATGCATTGTTATTTTTGACCTCTGTGGGGAGAGGGAGCAAATAGTCCACCCCCCCAGAAGGAAACAGCAATGCTTCATATCCAACATAATTGTTTCCATGGGATTTTAGGGCTCAGGGTATGGAGACAATAAAGTTCCAACATGCCACTTCATCTTCCTGCTTTATAATCACTCATTGTACAGCTGTTCCCCTCGCAGTGTGGGTGGCAGATGTCTGAAACAGGGCTTTAGAATCTCTAAACTTGCTAATGAAAAGTGTTTAATCCCAGCTCACCACGGCAAATCTTTAATTGGTGAGGCTGCTGGTGCTGCAGGCAGCAGTGTCAGGAGCTCTGGATGCACACGTTTGGACACCATGGTTACCAGCAGTGCTGGGCATGGGCATGGGGAGCCCAAATACCAGGATTGCATCATCACCAGTGCTGGAGGGATAATCAGTGATTTGTATCCTTGCTCCAGAAGTATGCTTCCATCTCCTCAGCGAGGCAACTGCTGAAATACCAACACAGCCCTCGGAGTGGAGCTGATCCACTCCTGGTTTGGGGGATCATCACTGCACACTCCGTGCCCAGACTCCTCCTCTGCTGCCTTAGTCACAGCACTGAAATCCAGCAAGGTGCTGAGATCACAAGGAAAGATAAAAATCCTGCCAGTGAAATGGCAAGGATGATGTGTTAGGTTGGAAGGATCAGGAATTCCCAGCAGCAGCAGGATGGATTGGAGGGTGCAGATTTCCCACTTCATGGAGGGAAATTGAGGGAATAGAGACTCTATAGACTTGAACCTGGTGCGGTTTCTTCCTGAGAGGTGCTGTGCATCCTAAACCATCCTCCAGGGGTTCCTTGGGTCATGAGATGACACAACACCTCCAGAGGAAGGGGAAGAAATCTTTAGCTTGTGCCTCAATGAGCTGTTTCTTTCTGACCACAGACACCTCTCCAACTTTAATTTTTTCTTCAGTTCCATCACCACGTACAACATCTAAATCTATCTTTACAATGAATTAAAAGCACCAGTGAGGAAAAGCAGCTCCAAATTCTGGGGTTTTGGAGCTGTCCTGTGCAGAGCCAGGAGCTGGACTCAATGATCCTTGTGGATCCCTTCCAACTCAGAATATTCTATAATTCTATGATTCCCACATAATCCAGATGGAGGCATTTACTCCAAAAGCATCTAAAAACAGGAGGTGAATCCCACCCTCTCTGTCTTCACTGCCAAAGAATCTTATTCATTCTTTACAAGTGACTCCCTCTCACCCTTTTTCTTTTAGACTCGTACATATTTAAATATTTTAAGCAACAGGAAGCAGCTCTGCCAAGGACCATGAGAGCTGGAGTACCATGGGATATTCTAGAACTTTGTGAGAACAGGTTTCTCATCAGACCTAGATGGGAATTCAAGTCCCTACAGGCAGAAAATAGTTTGAATTCCATGAACACCCTCCATGAACATCCAAATTTGTGTATTAATATGCACTGGCATATCCAGATTTCACTGGTATCAAATAAAGTCTGCCACAGCTACAATAATTCTTTAATTTAACATTTATTTATTTCCATATTGTACTTGACATTTACAGGTACTTACCCAAATTTAGATGACCAGCCAGTTAAATCCAGCTTTACATAATCTTAATTAAATGTGATAAAAATGCCATGGAATCAGAAAAGTTATGCTGGATTGCCCAGCCAGGAATAATCATGTGCTGGGGATGGAGATGCATAGATAGGCATGCAGCTACATTCATTCCCCTACCAAAAATGATCAAGTGGAAAATAAGGAAAGCTTACAATTCTATCACAGATAATATATTATTTTTTTCCTTCAGAGCTCAAGAGAGTATTTCTGGGAATAAACTGAGGATGATAAAAAGTCCCTTTCACTCTCTGATTATTCTTTACTGATATGGCATCTAATACAAAAATAACCCATAGCTTTTATAAAATTCAACAAAGTGAAGATTTTTGACAGCAAGTGTTTCTGAATATAGTAATGTATTCTTTTATTTACAGTCAGGATTGAAACAAGGCAGGAAAAAACTCTCACCAAAACCTTTTATAAAACCCACAAGTTTCACTGCAACAAAATTAAATGATACAGATTTGACACAGGAGCAAGAGACATGATAACAATATATGTGCATTTTTGGGGGATGAGGGAAATGAAAGAATGAACTAATTGCATTTTTATCTTAAAAAGAAGTTAATAAATTACCATTTCAAAGTGGGATTTACATATTCCAACACTTTGCAAAGATTAGCTCTTTCTTTGATAGTTTTTTCTTTCTCATTTTATTATCCTGCCTTTTGGATGAGATACTCAAACAAAAAAAAAAATTAAAAAAATAAATTCCTTTGCAGTCGTTAAAAGGTCCTGTGGCACTTTCCACAAGAGCTGGAAGTGTTTTAAACATCACTGTCCTGGCAGAAGTCCAACTTGGGTAATTACATTCCATCCTGCCTCAAAGAAGTCTTTTCCTCAAGCTATAATTTCATTTGGAGACACTGTTCCACACTTCTCTGCCTGGAAACAATTGCTCCATGATCTCAGCTGCCACACTGCAGGCAGGAAATAGCTGCATTTTAGTGCAATAAGTGTTTTCTGTAGACTCCCTGTCATTCAGCCTCCCACTGCACACCTGAGGCCAATCCACACTCCAAAACCTGCTCCCAGTGTGCACCTGGGTGAAGCCCTCAATATGCCAAATAAAGGTGATTTCTATAGGAAGAATGAGGAATTATGTGCTGCATTCACAAAACAACAACTGCAGTCATTTGTCATTTGTTGTATATGGGCATCTTATGGTTGCCACAGTTTGCAGCAAGGAATTTAGAGGTAAATAGAGTTGACAGCTTACATCACAAATTTCCTCTAGGATAAAACTTTATAATGAATGATTCACAAATGCAAAATGGCCACGAGACTTCAGAAAAAAATGTTTTCCTATAAACATAAGGTGCATCATGATGTTATCTTTGATTCCTGTCACAGGAACTGAATCCTCTTCACATTGAACAGGATGAGAGGAGATCTCCTCATGTCTTTGCAGATTGCCTCCACGGGATTGAAGCTGGAAGTTCTACTCCTCATCTGCACAATTTTTTATCTCATAGAGTGGCAGCACCATGTCTAATGGTAAACAATTAAAAGATCTACATCTAATGTAGGTTTGAAGATCTACTCCGCCATCAGTGGAGAGCAAAACTCCATAAGCAAAGCATTCCTCCCAAAAAGGGGTCTCTAAGAACATGAATATATGAATATCTTTGATGTTATCATAGATAAATTATGCAAGATGCTGGACTCAGCTGAGGTGAGTTATAGTCAGAATGGAGAAAATTAGAATGTGAATCAAAACATGGGATGTTAAAATGAGAAAAAGGTTATGCTGTAGGACAGCATGAGTAAACGGTGATGAAAGCTGTCTCACTCTAAAGACAGGAACCACACAGAATTATGGTCCTGCCCTGGGTGGCTGAATCATAGAGCATTTTATCAGTCTACTTAAGGGAAATTATCTCCTGAGTCAGAAATGTGCCCTCTGATCCCAAGGTCCTGCAGACAACTCAGCAAAAACCTCTGGCTGTGGCAATCCTCAGCCTCCAGAGACTTTTACCACAGACAAAGGGATCCAGCACCAAAGCAAAACACAGAAACAGCAAGAAAGGTTTTCAGTTTTCAACAGGTGCTACATCAGGACCTAACTCAGCTTCGTATTTTAGGAGAGAATTTTCCTTTTCCTGGACAGGACTATGCCAGGAGGATTAAACTCTGACTTTGCCTGTTTGGAAAGAGATTATGTCCTTGACTTGATGTCACTATTTCCTTTCCCTTTAATTAAGCAAAAAACTCAGCACAGGGGTAAGAATGAGAGAGAGAGAGCAAGAGAGAGAGAGAGAGAAGAATTAAGGAGAAGCTGACCGGAAAAGCCAAACAGTTAAAGTCTTTTAATTTAGTATTTAAAAGAATTCCTGTGAGTCTGCTTCTCAGAGATATGACTGTTAAAGAAAATTAATTTTTCTCCTTCCAGCCAACCAGAATATATGTACATATTTATACACACACACAGCACAGACACACGAATGTACAGAGAGGAGGAGGAGAAAAATTTATACTGAAAAAGATGTTGAAGTTGTATCAAAAGAATAGGTCTCAGAAAGAATTTTTTCTGAGAAAATCCATTTTGTGAATCCATGACTAATCCCTGCAGAACACACACAGAGAAAGATAAAGAGTGAAGCAACATAGCTACGCTTAAAAACATATTCAGTTCTTGACATGTACACTCAGGATTGCAGCAAACCCCTCTGGGTTGTGAATTGCCCATTGTTTTTTAAAACACGTTTTAAAATAATCTATTTTACCACTCTGTTAGGAAAATAAAGAAATGGTTGTCCAAATCCCACCAAAACCGAACATAGGCATCTTGTGGTGGAACTGTGAACTAAAAGATTAGACCAGATTAGAGTGGGGAAAGAGCTCACTGAAGAGTTTTATCAGACACTGGTGGTGCCATGGGCAGCTGGAATCTANAGGGGTAGGAAGAAAAGAAATTAGGGGTTGATTGCTTGGCTGATGTTGTGATGTTCAGGCCATGAGCACGTTTTTCTCCAAGGAAGTCCTGAGTTATTCTGCAGTCCCTCCAGCCCATGCAGTCTCATGAGGGTCCCTCTTGTGATTATTACAGAGGTCATTGATCAAAACACAGCCAGAAACTCAAATTGCCTGAGTTGTGAGGGATTTCTGGAGGTTTCTGGTTCAACCTGTCACATGGAGTAAGGACACCATCAAAGCTTTGTGCAGCTGAAATCCCTCTTTGTTAGATTTTGATTCCATGAGAAGACCTAAATACAGACAGAAGGGAGTACTCTCTCCCTTTGGAGAGGCATTTGGTTGTTTATTGCAGCTGATTGACTTCTCCAGCAGTGATTTTAAGTTAATAAATAGTTTCACACATCAATGTACACACAGACATAAATTCCTACATCTGAGGATGGATGGACACATGTGCATAAATAAATGAATAAATGAATAAATAAATGTGATGCCTGTTCACTTATCCTTACACACATCAACACAATAATTTGCCACAGTTTGATGTTCTTTACAATGAAACCCAGAGAGACTGGGATGGCCCAGGGTCACCAACAGACCAAAACCCTGTGGATTTTTAGGGGTGACCTGGGTGGGATGGGGAAGGCAGCACTGATCTGCCACTGCCATCCCTCACACTTGTGGCTAAAGGTCTCTGACCAGTTTTCCACCATTCACAAAACTCACCAGCTGTGGCCATGTTGCTCCTCCTCTGGGAGGGTTCAGTCCCTAAATCCATATTTTTATCACCTTATCTGGAAAAGCAAAATTTCCAGAAGAACTGAAAAGCACTGAGTAAGTAAGCACAGCACCTACAGGAAAGAGGGACACCAAGATGTGGCTTTTTCAAAGAGATTTGTAAATGTAGGTCACCTATTGCTGGGCTTGGAAGGGTTTCCATCCCAGCCCTTTTTCTGCTAAATTTTTTGCTAGCCTCTGTCTTTCTCCTTTTAGATCTTGTTTTCCCAACTCCAGCCTGCCTCCTCCCAGCCAGCTGTGTATATGGAATAACTCTGGGGCATGCTGGCAGGGAGCAGTTTTAAAAATAAACATGGTGATATTCACCAGGAAGACACCGCAGGCTGCAGGCTCCTTTCTGGGTGATAAAGAATTAATTACTACATGCTGGCCCTCTTTGCCTTCTTCCCAGCTGTAACAGGTGCCTGAGTTTCATCCTTCTTCCAGCTTTTTCTCAAGGTAATTAAAACTTTATCCTGGAGATAGGTATATTCAAGTATGTGAGTCTCTCACTGCATTAAAGGAAGACATTTTTATTTTTTATTAACTCTGCTAATCAGCAGAGGAATTATATATAAACTAAGCTAGAGAGGCTACAGGGAATTCTAGGTTTTATCCAGTACTGTTTTTTCCTGTAAAATAATTCCATTCTGGGGAAACCTGCTATGGTTTTGATTTTAAGCAAAGGTTGTGTTCATTTTGTGATCCTGATATCTTTATTCCACACAACCCTGGGATTTAGTTCTAATCCTGAACAAAATGATTTTTGATGGGAGAGAAAGAGGCTGCAGCAATGAGGACAAAGCCCTGGCCTACAGCAGGATTTTTCCTCAGGCTCATTAAGTGGCTTGGGGCAGGACCCTCCATGGTAGATTTTATAATGGATCTCAAGTCCCTTTGATCACAGTGTGATCAGATGCTCCTAAAATCTCTCCATACTCCCTTTTGCCAGACATTTGACTACATGGGTTGTGAAAAAGTAGAGAATCTAAAACAGCACCATTAAGACATCTGGACCCCAGGACTGTTACACATAAAACTTTGAAAGCTGGACTTGATGATCTTGCAGGTCTTTTTCAACCTTTATGATCAACCTTTATGATTCTGACTCTCTGAAGGGTAACAAAAATTAATCTTTACAAACTCTCTAATGGTGAATGACTGGAAAAAAATTTTGTTGGGAGATTCATACTGAGAAATTCAGGTCAAAGACTGAGTTTGAGACTGGGCTACTGTGTTAATTTAACCAGACACTGCCCTCTTTACGTACATACCTTGTTCTTAAAAGGAATGACTTGACATAGGATGTCACTGCAAAAGATTTATGAAATCAATTTTGAAGCAGTACATACATAACAGAAATCACACTCCAGACAGCAATTCATTGAATCATGGAATGGTTTAGGTTGGAAGGGACCTTCAAGACCTTCTAGTTCCAACCCCTGCCATGAGCAGAGACACCTTCCACTACCCCAGGGTGCTCAGAGCCACATCCAACCGCGCCTTGAACACTTCCAAGGATAGGCCATCCACAGCTTATCTGAGCAACCTGTGCCAGGGCCACACCACCCTCTGAGTAAAGAATTTCTTCCTAACATCCCATCTAAACCTACTGTCAGTCAGTTTGAAGCCATTCCCCCCTGTCCCATCATTCCACACCCTTCTGAAAAGTCCCGTCTCCATCTCCCTTGGAGCCTCTCTAGGTACTGGAAGATGCTCTCCAGGCTGAACACCCCCAAATCTCCCATCCTGTCTCCATAACAGAGTTGCTCCAGCCCTCTGAGCATCCTCATGGCCTCTTCTGGACTTGTTCCAACATTCCATGAAACCTGAATATTATTCCCTGAGAGGAAACAGCTTCAAGCGTGTGCTCCTCTGATGCTGTCAGAGACAAAGAAGCAAGCTGAACAGATTTTACTCAATCTGCCCATTCTTTCATGGCTTTGTAAACTCTGCTGTTAATGGAAATCATGCAACCATCCTTATATTGTTTCCCCTGCATGAGGAAACAGAAGTGGGCTGATTTTTGACAGGTCATTAGGCAAACGTCCAACCCCAGTGTTTTATCTTTATGCTTTGTTCAATTCTTAAAGGCAAATGACAAATGAAGCCAAATGACATTTTTCTCTCCTTTACTGTCCCATACCCGGGGAAAGAAGTCATTGACAAAAAAAAAAATCATTGACATCAGAGACAGCCAGCATGGAAGGTAAATTATGGGATTCAAAGGTTTCTCACATAGAGCTAAGAAAGTGCAGTTGAGGAAGAAACCACCTTTGATTTCTTTTGTGTTTGTCAATAAGGAGCTATTTCTACTGGCTACTGAATTTAGAAACATTGCAGATCAATAAAGATTCAAAATATGTTCCACATATTTCTTCCTCAATGCACTTGTTACTGGATCTGTAAACTCTTGAGTTGTAGAATCGGATCCTCAGCTGTTGTAAACTTGTGTGATTTGTCACCACTTAGAGCTCCACTGAGATTTGGTTCACCTGATGCACATTCAACACTGAGGTACCACATTCCACCACCTTGATTTGCTTCAAGAGTTGTTTTAGTGTGAAGTTTCTGGCAGTTTCCTGAGACCCTCAGGGTAGCAGAATCTAATTCTCTTTGTGCAAGCCTGTATCACCCTACCCCTTGTAGATATTTATCAAGCCTCATGAGGCCCCATTTTGGCTCCTTTTTACCTCATTGTTCCCACCAAAATTCAGTTTCCAGAACATGAGTGTGTTAATGACTAGGAATGTTCTTCTAATTGCCAGCCTAAATTTATTCATGGGCAGTTTAGTCGTTGTTTGTTCCTCTACAAACATTGTCTCTGCATTTATTTTCTTATTATTACTCCTTCTTGACTTTGTATTTAGTTCAGAGATTGTAATGAACACTCCCTCTGTTTTGAGCAGCATTTAGAGAAACCTTCTCTGAGCAGGAGCTCCACTCTGAGCACACAACTGGGACTTCAGTAGGTGCTTAGGCACCTTCTGAAGTGAAGCCTTAAATGGTGGGGTTGTACCAATAAAGGTAAGAAAATGTTCTCCACTAAGTGTTTCAACCCAAAAGGGCATAAAAAAGTGAAATAAAGCAATTGGAGCTTGGGGAAAGGAAGAAGATACAGAGTTTCTTGCTGTTCTTTCTAACTTCTCTTAGTTTAACTTTGGTGGAAGTCACTGGTTGTTGCTAGGAGGTTAAAAAGCTTTCATCATCCAGCTCTGGGGTGCCCAGCACAGGAAGGACATGGACCTGTTGGAGCAAGTACAGAGGAGGCCACTAAGTTGATCAATCAGCCCTGCTGTGGGGAAAGGGTGAGAAAGTTGGGATTGTTCAGCCTGGAGAAGAGAAGCTTTGGGGAGACCTAAGTGTCATCTGCCAATACCTGAAGGAGCCAGCAGGAAAGATGGAGAGAGACTATTTACAAGATCCCGGAGTAACAGGACAAGGAGAAGTGGCTTCAAAGGGACAGAGAAAAGGTTTAGATTGGATATTAGGAAGAAATTCTTCTTTGTGAAGAGGCTGAGGCCCTGGCACAGATTTCCCAGAGAAGCTGTGGCTGCCCCATCCCTGGAAGCGTTCAAGGTCAGGCTGGACAGGGCTTGGAGCAACCTGGGAAGTGGAAGGTGTCCCTGCACATGACAGGGGTTGGAACTGGATGGTCTTTAAGATCCTTTCCAACCTAAACCATGCTGTGATTCTAAGATCTCCAGTTCCAGGGTCTACTGGAGCTGCTACTACTGGCCCACGTCAGAGAAAAGTTACAAGACTGGACAAACCTTAGGTCCATGATCTGACCTAAGTAAGGCCATTTTTATGAAATTAATTTGTATCAGCACCTGGTCTAGTGGAAGGTGAAATTCCAGGGGAATTGGAACTGGATGATCTTGAAGGTCCCTTCCAACCCAAACCATTCTATGATTTGATGATCATGTCACACAATTAAACAAAATACAGGCGAATGAAAATTCAATTCACATCAGAGAAGGAATTTTCTTTTAAAAAGAACTAGTAAAAAAAAAAAACAAAACACTTAGAGGTAAGTTGTCCACTTTTAAGGAAATGAGAGACGTTTTTTGTTTGATGCTATTTATGCTTTTCAAAGAATCATAGTTTCTAGGCTTGGTCATAAACAGCACTCAGTTGAGACCATTTTTTATTACAGTGCAGGGAAAGATGTCATTTTCACATGGGTTTTTCTCCAGAGGTGTCTGAGAAAAAGAATTTTTGTCCTCTGGGAAATTTCATCTTCTCAGAAACCAGTTTTCATTTGTAAAAGAAAATTTCAAAATTTACCACATGGTCTAAATTGCCCATCCAAACTGTTTCAACCTTCAAACATTTCAATTTGCAAAATTGAATATAACAGCTAATCCAGAAAAAAGACATTATGTTAAACATAATTTTGAGACAAAATTAGAATGATTAAAACCATTTAGCAAAATGAAACAACCCTTATAAAAATAAATAGTGTCGGGGTTTGATCTGTTTTTACAGTTCAAAATTGCAGTGTTTCAACAAAAGTGCTTTTTTAATGTAAGAAAAAATGCTTGAACAAAAACTTTTCACCAAGCTCTGCCTGTCTGCATGGGGACCAAGAGACAAATAATCATGTGCCAAAATGGGACAGTCATGTGCAGAGAGCTGCAGAATCCCAGAATATCCTGAGCTGGAAGGGACCCACAGGGACCACCCAGTCCAGCTCCTGGCCCTGCACAGGTGTATCAGGATACTTCACCCTGGGTGCTCTGGAATGTGGTCAAACAACTCAGACAATGTCTGTTTGCATGTCTGTCAGCGTAGATTGAGAAGGGGCACCATGAGCTGGGCTTGGTGTTGATCATGCTAAAATTCTGGCAACTAACCCAGAATGAACATCCTGATAAAAAGGCAGAGATTTGGCAGACGGGCTGCTAAACTGACCTGGAGGCGCATGACTGGCAGTCAATCCCTTTTGACTACTGAATTCTGGTCCTCTTTCATCCTGTTGGGTTCTTCTAACATATTCCTCCTTGGAGCGTGTGGAGATACTTCTCTTGGATTTTGGAGACGCCTACCAAGGATACTTCTCAAAGTGGAAAGAAAGAGACCTGCCCACGTGTGTTGATATGGTGAGTTAAATCAATCTCTACTTAGTTTTTTCTTTTGCTAGCTTTAATATAGTTGCTTCAATATAATTGTTTCAATATAGTGCATTATATTATACTATACTCTACTAGTAGTTTTAGCTTTCGTACTGTGTTGTAAATAATTCTGATTGAGATCTTTTTTGTCTAATAATTTATCATGATAATTCATTTTTACACAAATTTATCTGATCTGCCATCATTAAAAACTGTGGGACAAAGTTTCAAAACTTAAGCCATCGGCAGTCTGAGGCCAAGACAAGATCCAGCTGCCCCCAGGCTCCTTTCTCTGGGAAGGAGTTTAGAAAGCCAGGGAATCCTCTCTACACCTCATAACTCAGCATCAGGGCTTCATGAATAAACTTTTTCTGAAGTTCCCACTTCACCCACGACACATGGAAAAAGGTGTCTTCTTTTGTCCTTCTTTTTCACCCTGAACTTCTAAATATCAGCATTGGTGCCCTGGCTATCTCTGGGTTCCCAGTGAAAGCCATCAGTTGGATCTGGGTTATTCATCCACACACCACTCTGCATTCTCCTCTCAAACTAGCACAGAAAATAATCCACAGTACTAAATTTGTCCAGTATCTTATTTGAAACTCACAAAACCTACTGGAATCCTGCTTCAAACACCACCCATTAGGGAACAAGCCTATTGTCAGGTGCTGACCTAAATATTTTGCTCAGAGCTTTATGTTATAATTACTTTAATGTTCCTTCTGTCTGGGAAAGTGACAAAGAGCTAAAAAGAAGTCTTTAAATCTCAAAATGGGGAAAAAAAAAACCCCAACAGTCCTTTTTGGTCTCAACTGAGTCCAGACTGGGGTAGACTGACAGTGATGCTGTAAGGTAATAATCCCTTCCTCTAAAATCAGAGCAGGTACCAGTGGCATTTCCTCAGGTGACATCAGACATGGAGGTTTCATTAGACCACTTCAAGGAGAAGGTCTTTAGCTGTCATTTTTATGCCTCTGTCACAACATTTTTTTATTTTATAAGTCATTTTCTTCTCTTTGTCAGAAATATCCTGTTCCCACAGATGATCCAGGCTTCCTCAGGAGAAAGTGGAGGGGATGCAGCTCATTTCCCCTTGGTGCAAGTAATGGAAGCAGCTGGAAGTTGTTGGGTGATAGGCAACCCAGGACTGTGCCCACCACCTCTGAATGTACCCTGGGGTGGCATCTCCATGTGATGAGGACTCCTGACACTCTCCTAATTCATGGGAATTTTGCCTATTTTCCATCTATCACATCCTGTTGTTTCAGTTTGGCAGAACTATTCCCAGCTGCAGAATCACAGAATCACAAAATGGTCCAGTTTGAAAGAGACCACAGTGGGGTTATCTGGCCCCACCTCTGTGCTCAAGCAGGGCCATCCCAGAGCACAGGATTGTGTCCAGACAGTTCTGGAATATCTCCAGTGAGGATGTACATGGTCCCCAAAAGTGAAGGGGTGGTTGCATCAGGGTTGTTGTAGTGCCCAAGAGGGAGGTGCTCTCTGTTCTGCTTTGTGAAAACATCATGGTGAAAGTATCTAGTACCAAACCCTATTTGGGACACAACTATTTGAGACCTTTTAAAACAGACAGGAAGAAAATTACCTTGTTGCTGTACCCTTGTTGGGATATAACTCTAGGTACTGAGTGACTTGGGCAAGCTCCAAGTCTATGAAAAGTTCAGATAATTTCATGAAAATGGATCCACCCTCTATGCATGACCAGCTAGTGAGCAGCCCCAGCTGTCTCAGTCTCCAGAGAGGTGCTCCATCCCTCTGAGGATCTTTGTGGCCCTTCTCTGGACCTGCTCAAACAATTCCACATCCTTCCAGTGTTGGGAGCCCCAGAGCTGGATGGGGTTTTACCAGAGCAGAGGGGCAGGATCCCCCCCTCAGCTGCTGCCCACCCTGCTTTGGGTGCAGCCCAGGACACATTTGGCTTTCTGGGCTGCAAGGTCACGCTGAGTTCCTCATCCACAGTTTGCAGTGTCAGCATGAAGCTCACAACCCAACTGGTTAGAGTTGAAGAGCTGAAGGTACAGTTTAAAAATGCAATTCAGCAGCTGGAAGAGGCAGATGAAATAACCTGAGCCTCAGCCATGCTGCTCTGTGAAGACTGATTCTGCAGAGTCCTGCTTTCCTGGGGGACTGGAGATGCTACGTGCAATTTCATGCACATTTTAATGTTGAAAGGGAAGCATTCCTTCAAAAATATGTGTACCAGAAACTTCAGCATTTCTGCCTGTGTGGAGAGTGTTGAAAGTACTCTTTAGACTGACTCCTCAGTCAAAACCACTTCTGGTTGAACTTTCTGGGGAAAAAGTTTTTTTTTCTCGCTCTAATTAACTTTCTGTCAACTACTAGCAAAGCAAAAGGATAAGTACTTTCTTTTTTTTTTTTTTTTTCTCAGCAGAGATAAGGCTGAGAAACTGAGAGCAAGGCTTATGCTGACAGGCATTAGGCACTATTAGACTGATCTATCAGCCTGAATGATGATGGTCCCATGGAAGCAGTGAACAATCACCACTTAAAGCATTTAAAACTGATCTGGACACAGCACCAGGGGATATTCTGGCAGAAACAATCCCAGACTAGACTGAGGATAAAAATACTTGGCCTAGTGATGTTAGGGTGTTTTGCTTTGGGGTGGTTTCTGTTTCATTTTTAGGGATGTTTTTTGTCCACCTCTAAATGTCAGGAGCCACATGAAAAGAAATACTGAGCTCCTGCACCTATCACAGACAAACTCTCAGCACCAGGAATTTGTAACAGCTCCACGAGCTGAAGAAACCCTCCAACGTGGGGTTAACTTCAAGCATGTCAGACATCCCAGTGGAAGATGTTTTATCACCAGATTTAATTGAGTGTGTCACAGAACATTTACTAAAGAAACTGAGAAGAGCAGGCAGATTAATCACTCTGAGAATATCTGGGGCTGGTTTTCTGAACACGCACGTAAAAGCCCTGCATGCACATTTTCTGAGCATTAACACCTCCACATCATGGCCTTTCCAGGCACAAAAAGCACTCCTTGCAATGAAACTGGGATGCAAATTTTGGATTTAGCCTAGATAAAAAAAGACACAGATACACAGGAATAATTGACACTGGTACCTTAAAACATTCTAGGTGAGAACAGCTACCAGGGTACTGTATTTTTCAAGAATATTATGATTACTTTAAAGAAAGCCCTAGAAGAAACAAATCTAGCTGTAACAGGATCAAGTTCCCAATCTCATTTTGTTGATCTCTACTCCATTGCCTGAAAGAAAGGGAAAATGAAGCAGGCAAAAGGGTTTATCAGGTGAAGAGTTGGTTGTGAAGGAAATCTGACTTAGCCTGGGGGCACCTCAAGACAGCACCACATAACCTGAGAGCTGCTATGAAGGCAAGAATATTTTCACCTCTAATATTCACAGGTTTCTTTTCCTCATCAAGGCAGTGATGAGGCTGGATAAATAGTTCATGCAGTTTATATCCTCTGACTTCATGGTGGTAATGTTTGAAGAGGCCTCATACAGAAGACAATGAACTCTTTATCAAAGCCTTCTCTCTCCTTCTGTTGGGTGAGGAGAAATATCAACTCATATACTGACATTTGATTCATGTGCTCTCCAGGGCCAGAGGAAATACAAGATCTCTTTGAATTATTTATCCAGAAATACCTGGGGAACCTAAAAAGAGTTTGTATCTTCTACCATTAGGTGGAAATGTGTCATTGTTCTACTGGCAAACATGCAAAGTTTAATTAAACCTCTCAGTCAGGAAAAGAATCCAAGGAATCTGCTGTCTGCAGGAGAAATCCAAGTCAAATAAAGCTTCTGAGAGTAAACATAGTTTACCTGACTAATGCTGATCATGCTTTTACACTTTTTAGATTAATTTAGCAGGCCCTAATTCAGCTCTTTCAGGCATTTCAGCATGGCTGTTGTCACATAAGTGTATAAATGCTCTCCTAATTCAGGATTATAATTTAATTTAGTATTGATATATTGTACCTCTGTGGGCTTTTTTCTGCTTTTTCTCCTTTAAAAGCCTGTGGTCACTGCTAGTCAGAACAGTTTCAATGCCAGCTGTGTAAAATCTAAAACCTGAGTTAGGTTTCTGCTGCTGTAAATGAAGAGGGAGCCATGAATCACAGCAACAACCTTAAGTACTTGCTCTGATCACTTTATCATTCCTGAGGTTGCAAAGTTTTATGCTATTTCCAGTAAAGGCAGCACTTTGGGTCCATCAGCCACACAGTGGTGCTGAGTTTTGGGTACTAAGAGTAAGCTCTGGGTCAAGCTCACAAGATCTTTTAGTTATTTTAAAGAAGCAGCTGGTGAAAATAATAAAATTCTAACACCCTCATTTTGAAATCAATCCCATCACAGGTGTACAAAGTGGTACAATATTACTCCTGCACTGATTTTCATCCCTTCTAGGTAGGGCTACAACTCCTATTACTACAATTACCTGAAAGGAGGTTACAGACAGGTGGGGAGTCAGTCTTTTCTCCCAGGTAACAAGAGACAGGATTGGAGGAAATAGACTCCATTTGAACCAGGGAAGATTTTGCATGGATATTAGGAAAAAAATTCTGCACTGGGTGGTCAGGCATTGGAACAGGCTGTCCAGGCAAGAGATGGCATCACCAACCTGAAAATGCTAAAGAAACATGTAAATGGAGTGCCTTGAGAAATTATCTAGTGGTTGACCTGACAGTGTTGGTTAACAGTTGGATTCCATGATCTTGGAGCTCTTTTCCAATCTCAATAATTCTATGCTTTACATACTATCTACCTATCTACTCTCCAGCTTTCCTGATTCTCTTCCTACTGGTGCTCCAGAAGGATTTTTCTCTCTTCCATCCCCTGTTCCACCTGCCAGCCTTGCAGAGATGTCTCAAATATCCAAATGTGACTCAATAAATGCTGATTTTCAGATCAATAAAGTTTCCCATGCAAGGGCTGGTAGGTCTGGACCTTTTGAGGATCTTCTGAGTAAGAGGCACAAAGAATCCTGTATGGGAACCGTAAAAAATTCTACCAGAGCCAAATTCCCCCCTTTTTCTCAGTGTTGGGTGCCAATAGCAACACGAGGGAGGATCACAACTCAGATGTTATGGACAGGGACAAGGTGAATGACAGCTCACTGAGAGACACTGTGCTGTCTGCATGCTCAGCAATTAAAGAAAATCCATCTTTACACCTCCTTTATTGACATTAAATGCAAAGGGAAAAACTCTCAGACAACACCAAGGGAAACTCCATTAACTCCAGCAGTGCTGTGGTGCCTGTCCTGAGCTCACAGACTGAGGCTGTTCCCTCTGTCAGAGAGGGGAGGCCATAGATCCATGAATTCCATTTATCCACCTCCTGCCCATGATTTTGCCAGCACTACAACAATGAAGGATTGGGTCAAATGAGGCCCTCAGCAACCTGGTCATCCCTGCCCATGGCCTGGGGTTGGAACTATTGTTTGGGAAGGATTACTAAGCATGGTGTCAGCAAAGGACAGATTTGTTGGAAAAGAAGAGACACTTTTGGAACTGCCACAGACAAAAAAAAACCCAAACAAACAAAAAACCAAAATGCATACAAACAAAACCAAACCAAAACAAAACAAACAAACAAAAAAAAAGGAAACAAATCCCTGAAAACCCCCAAAAAACTCAACAAAACAAAAAACCAACAACAAAACAAAAAACCCAAAACAAAACAAAAACCCAAAACAATAAATCTCCATGGTAGAAATTTTTGATGTATTTGGAGGGTGCAGATCACAATTACAGGGTAACTTAATCTCATAACAGCAGTGGTCTCTCCTCCAAACAGGAAGGCAGCAGTTTTCCTCTAAGCCTTTCCACACAGGTGCTGCACAGGAGGAGATCTTTGCCAACATCCCCTTCTGACTGTGCTTGTCTCTATGCTGACTTGGAAACAGAGATGGCATTTAGAAAACAGCATTCCTAACTACTCACAAGGCCCTTAAAGTACCTGCATGGCTCCTCATTACAAAAATTGCTTCATTATTTCATGCCCTCAAAAGGGATGTAAATTTTCATCCTGTCCTTTGCCATCTCCTGGAATCAGCACATCATATCAGCTTGAAGGAAATTAAGGGGTGATGGAAAGGAGCAGCTGAAATACTCTTTCCTTTTACTTGCTCTGATGCTGTGAGAGTGTCCAGTTGTGCCCACTTAGGATATAATTTTCCTTTATTGCTGGAAGAAGCTATGGGTGTGTGTCCACACCTGGCTAACTTGGCACTAAAAGATGCATGTCAGCTCCAGTCAAAGTCATGCAGCATCTGTAGTTAAGGATGAGCCATAACAAGGTTATAAATCTATGGAAAAGAAATATCATCAATTCAATGTGAGGTTATAACCTGATAATGATAATAGAGCTTAATCTCCAGTGTGTGTTGAAATAACATCAGCCTCTGTTAAAGACACACTCCTGGGCTGACTGGACACTGATTTCAGCCCACAGGAATTTTTTTCACATTCATATCGAACTCCTATAAGGTATTTAGAATAGAATAGAATAGAATAGAATAGAATAGAATAGAATAGAATAGAATTAACATTTTAATAAGAAATCAACATGGCACA
Organism: Ploceus nigricollis; assembly: GCA_013399945.1. Lineage (NCBI taxonomy): Eukaryota > Metazoa > Chordata > Aves > Passeriformes > Ploceidae > Ploceus > Ploceus nigricollis. The sequence goes on from VXBC01010539.1 coordinate 229,902, forward strand.
GATCAGATGGAGCAATTGTTGGTCAGTAGATTGTTCCTATCCAGCAATTAGAATGCAGGACTATTTTTATCATGGCCTGCTTCTAGCAGAGTCTTAAAGACTGTCTCTTGTGCATATTGTGCAGTGACCTGGAAGAAATTCTTACTGATAAGGCTGTCAGAGGACCTATGAAGAGGAAAGGATGAATAATATGGACTCTCCTCAGGGAAGATATGACTCTGAAAAAGATTTGTCCCTACCTCACCCAGGCTGAAGAAACAGTTATGGGGTCTAACCCCTGTCTGGATTTTCCTTCAAAGAGCAACTTGGTCTCTTTATTTTATCAAGAAAGGGAAAGAAATGGCATAACAGGGCCATGCAAAAATTCAAATGGGGGCAAAAGTTATGATAGTAATGCTGACTTCTGCAGAAAGGGTAATGCAAAAAAACCATTGCCTGAAAATGTATACAAGGACAATATGATATTACAATAATTGATCACAATGTGTCAAGTTCTCTCTTGTCAGATATTTTCATCTAAAAATCTGTTTATTGGTGTGTTGTGGTTTTGGGTTTTGTTTTCTTTCCCCTAAAAATGTATCCTAAAATAATAATACAGTGCACTCAGTTCTGGGACCCCCAACACAAGAAAGACACGGATCTGTTGGAGTGAGTCCAAAGGTACACAAGGTTGATCCAAAGACTGGTACTCCTCTGCTATGGAAACAGGTTGGGAAAGTTTGAGATGCTCAGTCTGGACAAGAGAAGGCTCCAGGGAGACCTTAGAGACCCCTCCAGTGCCTAGAGGTTTACAAGAGAGCTGGAGAGGGACTTTAAACAAGGGCATGGCCTGAAAGGACAAAGGAAAATGGCTTTAAACTGAAAAAAGGTAAATTTAAATTAGATAATAGGAAGAAATTCTTCCCTTTGAGGGTGCTTGAGGCCCTGGCACAGATTTCCCAGAGAAGCTGTGGCTGCCCCATCCCTGAAAATGTTCAAGGCCAGGTTGGA
>VXBC01010539.1:238441-260455 GCA_013399945.1 Ploceus nigricollis
GACACACGATCCTAGCTTAGTGTTGTCCGCAAATTTCCTGATGAAAGACTCAATCCCCTCATCCATGTCATCGATAAAGATATTAAACAGAACTGGCCCCAGCACAGACCCCTGAGGGACACCACTGGTGACTGGCTGCCAGCTGGATGCAGCACCATTCACCACCACTCTCTTATTGAGGTTACTGGGGTAGATCTTCCTGCTGAAGGGGCTGAATCGTGACTGTGGTTCAAAAGGAGAAGCAAAGAGCAGAAAGAAAATGTGAACAATATCTTAAAAAACTCCCACCTGTGTCTCTACAGAGAATCCTAGAATCACAGAATGGTTTAAGTTGGCAGGGACCTTAACAACCATCTTGTCCCAACCCCCTGCCACAGGTAGGGACACCTTCCACCATCCCAGGTTGCTCCAAGCCCCATCCAACCTGGCCTTGGACACTTCCAGGGATGGGGCAGCCTCAGCTTCTCCTCACCAGCCTCACATGGCAGAATTTCTTGTCTCTTCAGACAGCAGGCACCACATTAATTCTCATTTCTTCATGGAGCCATGTTGCAAACTGAATGAACTAAACATCTGCAAGGGAGGAAAAACAAGCAAAATACCCACCCACATATTCCCTAAAAATGCAGCAATCTCTGATTATTAGAGACAGCTTATTTCATTGACTTGTTTTATAGCTTCATTGACATAAGTAATACATTTGAAAAATACAGTCCTGGACAGGAAGAAACGATTGGGAGTGGGAAAGCTGGAAATCACTTAAATCCAGTTTGCCACAGAGAACTCTCAGGCATGGAAGAAAACCTAATGAAATATTCATAAGTTGAGAATTTAGTCTTCAATGTTTACATGATATTATAGCAAAGTGTTATTCGGTCTTTCCTGATGGCAAAATAAACTTTCAAGACCGACATTTTTATGGACTGACAGAATCATAGAATATCCTGAGTTGGAAGGGACCCACAAGAACCATCAAAATCCAATTCCTATCCCCTTGTCAAGGAAACTGAGGGGACAATAGCCACCACCCCCCACTAATTTCTCAATTAAGGCATGTTTTGGTTATTTGTGTACAGCCCTGCCCCATGTAATTTAAAGGTTTATGAGTTGTGATATTGTCCTGCAACCCCCCAGCCTGCTTCATCCTACCCAATTTAGAGATGGTTGTGGAAAAAACAGCACTGCGTAGATCCTTATGGATAATCCACCCCTCCCAGAGCCCAGTGCTCATTTGGATATTGGCTCCAGTTTCACCAACAGCTGTGGATCTGTTCCCTGCAGCCCCAGAGCAGGAAGACGGTGAGACATTGGAACAGGTTGTCCAGAGAAGTTGTGGATGCTCCATCCCTGTGGATGCATCTCCACCTTGGAGGTGCTCAAGTCCAGGTTGGATGAGTCCTGATCAAGTTGGTGACATCCCTGCCTATAGAAGGGGATTGAAATAAGATTATTTTTCATGTCCCTTCCAATCCAAAATATTGTATTATTCTGTGATTGTTATTCTAGATTCTGTCATATATATACACCATAAGACATGCATAACATACTAAATTATTTACAGTATTGCATTATATAATATATTATTAATGTGTCTCTGTGTGCATATGTAGATATATATGTATCATGTATAGCATATCAATAAATAATACTTCAGCAAAGTAGGGAATTCTCTGGGAGAATAAACCAATATTTTCTCATCATAGTGGCTTTTGATCTATCATATTTCACGATCCCTTCTTTTCACCTGTTTCAATATTTCTTTGATGAAGAAATTGAAGAGCACTCTAAGTCTGACAGCTGAGTGGTGCACTAGTTACAACCCACATACCAGGAGTTTACATATGGTTGCCATAAGGTTTAATTCTGAAAAAAAATTGGGAATTCACAACTATCACTTGCAATTCTTACAGTATTTCTCAACATTCCTGGTTTCTGTCACTGACCTGGGTCTCTGGTTCAGCACAAAGCCAGGGGGAGGCACGTTGCCAGCCTGGCTTATATTAAAGGACTTTATTAAAAGGCTCTTGTCATCTCTTTCTAGACCACAGGTCTAGACAAGAGCCTTTTAATAAGGCAATGCCCAAGGCCACTCATCCAGCAGGTATAAGTCACCAGCTGGGAATTTGCCCCTGAATGTACAAATTCATATATAATGCCAATGTTTAAAAGTATTTTATAGCTGTCTCAACTAATTGCTAAACGAAATTCAAGTGAAAAGTTGAAAGCAAAAGGCGACACCACTACAAATATTTTTTTTTTTTTTCCTAAGTGGCTGTGCAGGTGTTCCACTCTCCAGAGGATGAAAATGTTTGACATGGAAGGATATTTGTGTTGGCAGGATCACTTGATCCATGTTTCAGGAGCCAAATTGAAAATGTATTTTCACAAGGTGCAACTGTAGATCATTAGTAGGAGCCAACTTTTGCAGTTGCACAAGTACTTCTGAGAGAGAACAGATGTATAAATTAAAATATACCCCAAACCTGACAGAAATATATCTGGGGAGGGGAAAATTCAGTAAAGGCAGCAGATTCTTGTGTTGCCATCTTTGCTAATGGTCCAGGACTGGTTGGGCTTTGCTTTTCCTGCTGTAACAAAAACTCTACAATAACTTTCTTCACATTCTTTTCAGTAAAGGATAGTCTCACCTTTCAGTGACTGGTCTCATTGCAGAGGATTCACATCACCCAAAATGAACAATCCTCAGAGAAAAGAGACATTTGAGGCCCCCACAAGTTTCCTCAGCAAACTGACAAAACAGAACTGCAAATTTCTGTTTGTTGGGAGTAAATCCAACATGTTACAGCCCTGCAAACACCAGCTGGAGCAGGGGATTTGAGGGAAGTGATGGCACCCAGAGGGACCTTGACCAGCCTGTCAGAACATCACCAAGTTCAAAACTGTGTTTGCTCCATGAGAAGAAAAACACTTGAAGAGCAGATCAGCCACAGACGCCTGGCCAGTTAAAAATTGGTGTTAGAGCTAAAGGACGTAAACCAAGGCTGTCCAAAGTCTGTGACCCATGGCCAGCACTGTCAATCCCATTCCTCTGTCCCACATGACCCATGGCCAGCCCCACAGTGACCACTGGCAGCCCACAAGATGTTCCATCCTTTTTCTCCCATGGTGATGACGTCAGAGTCACACCTGGCAGCAGGCATCGATTTTGTGGTATAAAAAGGACATTCTTATTAAGGGAAATTGGACTCATTCATTTCCTAGCACTGTGTAGAGAGACACCTTATTTCACTTTTTAACCCTACTATCCATGACAGTAATTCTCAAGGTCTCCATTACCCGTGTCAGGAACAAATGTCTGAAGAGAAAGATATTAAAATATGGCAAATGGAGGATTCTTATCATATCAAGAAAATAGAAAAGGAACTCAAGCATTACTAACTTTGTAGCTTTCAAGCCATTCTTGACATAAGAAAATTAACCTCCTGGAATTGCTTCCATTTTGGAAGCTGGAAATTTATTTTTTATGTGAAAAAATATTGCTCAGTGTTTTTTCCTATAAAGAAACCAGCGGCCTGTACTTCTTTAACAAGCTATTCAACATCTCTTTTCCTTACAGTAACATTTACTTGATTATATTTCTTAATATATTTATTTATTGACCTATCACATGCCTAATATAAGATTCAGGATCCAATCCATCTTGCCACAACTTTTAAGGTGCTTATCATAAGCCTTTAATGCTATCAAGTGTTTTAAAAATGTCTGATCAGGACAAAAATCCCAAATACTCTGATTAAACATGTGCTTTTGAGTTTCAGATGACCTTTATCTGCTTTCAAAACCTAGACTGATTTTTTCACAGTATTTCCAGATGCAGCAAAAATCTATTAGATAGATGAGAAAATTGCTTGTTAATTATCATTGTTAGCATTAATGATAGTAATTAGATTCTAGAGAAGAAACATCAGTCCATCTGAATCATAACTTCTGAATCAGAGAACTGCCTTGATGAAAACTGCTATTTATTTTTAATCCTCTGTGGCAGCATTTCACTGTGTCTTAATAAAATCTGTAACTTTGAAAGCCAAGAGCCAAGAGAGTTTTACAAGTACTTTTCCAGCCGAGTTTTTTCTTCATAGTCATTTGCTTCTCTGGCACTTCCTAAACTTGTCAGTTCTCACAGTGATCCCATAAATGATGGAGATCCCCACAAGTGGAGGTGAGCTGATAAATCTGCATTGTGTCACTTTGAGCCTTTCCAACTCACGGTCCTGCCTTAGAGAAAGTCCTTTCTCAACAAACCAATGAGGCCCAAATTTAAAACAAATCTGGACATCTGAATTTCACCAAAATAAGCAATGCCATAGTTTCAGGTGTCAAGAGACTGCTGGAGTATAGAGGGAAATATAATTTTATTTATGTTTCTCTAGGTATTTATTATTAGCTATGACTAGAAACTAAATAGTGAACTCCACAGTTTGGTGTCACTGCTGAACTTCCTGACTGGACATTTCCTCATCATTTCCTCATCATCCAGGTAATTAATGAAGCTGTTAAACAGGACTGGACCCACGATCCAGTGAGACTTTGCCCCACTGACCACCACCCTCCACATCCACTCAGCCAGTTTCCAATCCACCTCTCTGCCCATGTAGCAACACTTTATTGGGAGGATCTGGTGTGAGACAGAGTCAATGGCCTTCCTGAAGCCCAGGTAGGCAATATCCTGTCCTCTCCCCTCCTCTGTTCACTGTTCTCTCCTCACCTCCTAGGTCAGCCACTTCATCACAGAGATTTATCAAGCACAACTTCTCCCTGGTGAAGCCATGCTCTCCCCCTGATCATTTCCCCCTCCTTAATCTGCCTGAAATGCTTTTCAGGATCAACTTCTCCACCATATTCCCAGGAATTGGGATGAGGCTGACCAGCCTGTTGTTCTCTGGGTCCTCCTTTTTGCCCTTTTTCGAGGTGAACATGATATTTTCTTTCCTGGTCTTTCAGCACAGCTCCCAGTCACCACAATCAATCAAAGACTTCCCCCTTCTTTGTGTCCTTTGGCACAAACTTCTGCATCTGTTGGCTGCCTCTTTTGGAAGGTCCAGTGGACCAAATCAATAAATTCTCTATCTCACTTTTATTTTTTGACTGTTGTTTTTCCTTTGATGCAAAGATGATCATTATTTGGGCAACTCTGTGCCTTGCTGTACCTGTTTTACACATATTGTGACCACAGTTAGGTTTAGATAATGTGAACAACAAATAACCTGCACCTTATCAAACATAAACCAGGAATCACCATGAAAAAGGCTAAAGGAGCTCATGGGAAGTGGAAACTTTGGCAGAGAAGAAGAAGGTTAGGAGGAATCATGATTTTAAGACAAATTTCCCTGTTTTCCAACCGTCTAGCAGCCATGTTGCTGTTTGCATCAGGGATCTGGGGGTTTTTTCTTCTTTTTACAAATATCATACTATTAATCAGTATTGGAAAAGTGGTGAAAAGTTTACTAAGTGGTGATTGCTCAGAAACTCATCTGTAGGTTACAAAGTTTTCTTTTCTAACACAGAACAAAGGGCTCTGCCAGCAAATTACTTTCACACAAGAGACAGTGGTTGGCAGGAAAGGGAAAAAAACCCCCATGTCACAAGAAAGGGATTCACAGTGCATAGCCTGGAGTCCTGAGCTGCTATTGTAATTTAAAGGGCTAATTAATTTAAACTGTTGTCCTCCCTTTCTGTTTGCAAAAATGTCAAAGTCCAAAGCAGCCTGAAGTAAAATCTGTCCATCATTTTGCAATTCTGCTTTCTGTTCTTTAGCTGAGCAGCACTGGGTTTCAAACCTCTGTTCTCTGCCTTGCTTTCCTTTCTCTGTTGGAACTCCAGTGTGAATGTGCATTTATTTCCATTTTTGGAACCTAATCTCTCTGCCTGGCTGTGATTTATCACCACAGCTGGTCCAATGATAATTGTCCTGTTTCTTTTAAGCATACTTTTATCTCCAGTAGCATTCACTTTATGAAAGCAGAGACTTTGGGTTTAAAACATGTGTTGGGGATGGATGTATAATGAATATTTATAGATATTTAAAATATTTAGAATGTCCAGAAATATGCTGTGTCTTTTTTCTCTTCTACAGAATTTTATTTTTATAGTGTTTTCAATACTAAACCATTTTGGGTTTACTTTGGAATTTGTCTAACTCTATTGTTCTTTTTCCATGGATCTGTTTGACTGGACCTTTAAATACTTAAAGTCTAAGGCTCCTAAACAAAGCAGAAATGTTTCTCAGCTCACAGGAGCTCCAGGAGGCAATAAGGTCAGATGGATTTTAAATTTCCTTTTTCCTTTTTAATTATTTATTCTTAAGAAAATTTATTCTTAAGAAGAATCTCCACACACTTCTATAAATGGTCATGGAAAATGGTAGTTCTTTAAACTGTGGCAGACTCACAGTAAATACAGAGTAAATGCTGAGAAAACTGAACTCCAGATACATAAATTCAACTACTTTATTAAGAGCAAATTGTTATGACTTTAAATAATTTCTTTAGATAGAACTTAGAACTTGAAAGGTTGAGTGTTTTGGTGTTTGGTTTTTGTATTTTCCTGATTTGTGGACAGGATTTTTCTGACTACTACTTAACATTCTGAAAATGAGATACCACAACTAATGTAACCTCGAAAATTAATTTTTACATTATCACCACAGAAAGGATGCAGCAGAATTTGCTCTGGAGATCTCTGTGTCTCTTTATCAAAGGTGTGTGGACAAGTAGCTGCAAGAGACACCCTACTTTTCAATTGCCAAAATTAATTAAATGAGTCCTGGAGAGAGTTCTTACCCAGAATTAACATTCTCAGGGATTTAAAACATTCTGCTGACTTCTAATGAATAATTTCATTTCTAAATATTATCCTGACTTGATGTTAACTATTTTTTTTATAAGCCACAATACCACAAATGTAATAAACAGTTATAGCTATCCTGACTACTTTGTGATAAATAGTTCCTGATTCAATATTAGTAAAAGTGCTTTTTAAATTGAAAAATGCAGCACACTCTAACTAAACTCTAGTGAAATGCATTATGGGTGTAGGATTTCAAGAATAAGGAAAATTTTTATATATTGATATTAACTTTAACAACTGCATTAAGTGTGTATAGCTCATATCCTCTACATTATATAGTGTATTTCACATAATATTATTACTTATAAATATCTAATGCAGTTATGAATATAAACATGGACATGCATGTGTCTGATGCAGGCAGAGATACCTTTCCACCCATAGCTGGGCTGAAAAGTTGGAGGCACCTCCTCCCTCTGATACATTCTTTGGTTTAGAAAATTTTTTCTCTTTTTTTTCTAGCTACTGCGTCATAAATTAAAAAGAAAAAGACAAAATCAAAGTGCAAGAGAAAGGTATTTGTAGTAGGGTGGCACTGGAAGGCCCCATCTGATTTTTTCCCATTTATGACTTTATTTATCCTCTTCCACCACTCCTTTGGTGGCTGTGGTAGAAGAAGGAATAGAATCACAGAATCATAATTGTTAAGGTTGGGAAAAATCCTTTAAGATCATCAAGTCCAGCAGTCAACCCAGCACCATGCTCACCACTAAACCATGTCCTCAAGTGCCACATCCACATGTTTTCTGAACACTTCCAGTTATGGTGATTCCACCACATTCTTGGGCAGTCTATTCCAATGCTTGATCACCCTTCAGTGAAGAATTTTTTCCTAATAGCCAGTCTAAATCCCTCTTGGTGCAACTTAGGGTCTTGCCCTTTTGTTCTGTCTCTTGTTAACTGGGAGAGGAGACCGACCCCCACCTGGCTGCACCCTCCTGTCACCTGTAGAGAGTGATAAGGTCCCCCTTGAGCCTCCTTTCCTCAAGACTGAGCCCCCCCAGCTCCCTCAGCTGCTTCTCATCAGACCTGTGCTCCAGCCCCTTCCCCACTCTGTGCTCCAGCCCCTTCCCCAGCTCCGTTGTCTTTCTCTGGACACACTCCAGCCCCTCAAAGTCCTTCTGGTGGTGAGGTGGCCACTGGAGCTGTTGCTGAGTGACTGCTGCCACCTCGTCTCTGCCCACATCTGCTCATACCTCCAGCTGAAAAAGTGGCAAAAAAGAGCCACCAGGCAGAAGCAGTGACATCCCTGCTCTGTGCAGCACAGAGCAGTGAAATGCACAGAGGAGAGGATTTAGCCTGTAAGCTGTTTGTCTCTGTTGTCATTGCCATTAATCAATCCGTGCTTAATGCCATTTCTTTCAATTCACTAACTCTCTGCTGCCAAATCAGTATAATCCTGTTCTCCTCGCTGTCTGTGTGTGTCTCCTGACTTCACCTCCTTCCTGCTGTCTGTTCCTCCCCTGCCACCCACCTGTCTCCAAAAAGCCATGGGGGCAATTTAATGGAAAGACAAATATTTTGTACAAGAATCTAAGGCATTGGTCTGACTCCAGAGGCTCCTTCAGGCAAGAAGCTTGTGGCAAAATGACTGGGGATAAAAAGATAAGAATATATAGTGGAAAACACAGTTTGTATTCCCTGGATGGAGCAGGGTCAGCACACCCAACCTCCCAGAAACACAATCTAAGGGGGACTCAACAGAAGATGAAGCAGAGTGGAGACCCCAGAGCCAGACTCTGTTCCCTTGCAGGGGAGGGAGCTGATAAACCACACACAACAGCTGAAAACCAAGGCATATAAAGGAGGATGTTCTGCTGTTTAATCAGCAACCCATGAATCATGACAAAATCCCTCTGGACTGACACACTTCCCCATCCTGAAGTTATCTCAGGTACTATCCTGAGATATCCATCCCCATGGTGCAGACTGCAATGAGGTTTCCCCTCAGTCTCCTCCAGGGTGAACAGACCAAGTGTCCTCAGCCACTCCTCGTATTCCTTGTCTCCTCAAGGCCCTTCACCATCTTCATTACCCTCCTTTGGTTGCTGTCTAATAGCTTTCTATCTTATATTGTGGTATCCAAAACCTCACGCAATATTCAAGGTGAGGCCACCCCAGTGCAGAGCAGAGCAGAACAATCCCCTCCCTTGCCCAGCTGGTGATGTTGTGCCTGATGGCCCCAGGACATGGTTGGTCCTCCTGGGTGCCAGGACACTGCTGACTCAATTCATCTTGCCATCAACCAGGATTCCCCAAGTCCTTTTCTGCAGCACCAGTCCCAGTACAAAAGAGAACGACTGACCATGATAAACAGGTCAAGAATGATTTTCTAGAGGAATGTGTCCCTGCCCATGGAAGGGAGGTGGAAATGAATGTCTTTAAAGTCCCTTCCAACCCAAACCATTGTGTGATTCTATGATTCTGTGATTTCATGATATGTGCAGTCCTTGAAAATCTGTTGCTGCTGTTGTAAGCAAGCTATAAAACTGCTCAGTCTATACCCAAAATGTTTCTGAGTGAGCAAGAACTGAAGAAAGTGGATAATTTTTATACAAAAGAGTTAAGCATGTCTGATCCTAGGACATTTTTATATTTATTTATCACATATCTTGTTGTTATTTTTCTCTAAAGATGTCCAGAACATTAAAGTTTTTCTGCTGTATTTCACTTTTGACAATGAATTCAAAAGAAATTTGTGATAATTTCCTACCAGCTTATATGATAGTATCTTGTATTCAAACCTAATTACCAGTTCTGATCCTTTTCTTTCCTTAAAGAAGAGTCCAAAATTCAACATATCAGAATTAAATTTACAGCTGATTTTGAGAGATGTAAAAATATTTTGAGACAATCAGTCAGGAGAGTTTTCTCTTTCAAGAGAAAAGAGTTTACAGAGTTTTCTTCTTTCAAGTAAAGATGGCTGTTGTTTTAAATTATATAAATACCTTCTTTGAAAAAAGTTCATGCAATTAAATTTCCCTGGTATAATTACTGTAAGCCATGGAACACAAAATGCACTAACAATGATAAAGTAATTTTTAAAAAAGCACGAAGAAAAACAATTTCTTTGTATATACACATTTCCTAGAAAATGTTACAATGATGAGATTCAGGGAAAAACAAATTTCAGACTAATCAGAGTTCTTCTGTTCACTTACCTTCTAAGGCACAAAGAAGGGAAGAATTTAAATTACTATAGAAATAGATATAAAAAACGACAGAAGTTAAAAAAATTTTAACTTCCTTGAAGGTACAGTGTTCTTTCTTATATAAAACTATACCACTTATATAAAACTTACATAAAAACTATACTGTGCAGATAAGAAAATATAGGAACCTCCTAAGCAAAAGATTTATCCTGAAAAAGAGGAAAGCTAATCTTTAAAAATAACTAATAGCAGTCCCTGGAAGAAAATTACTTTAGAAGTTTATAATAGGTGAGATGTCAGGTGATTTTCACACAGGTGATGTATTTTGGTCTGAAATTATTGCATCAGCAAATTTTGCAAGAATATAAAGAGAAAAAAGCAGCAGAGCTTCAGATACCTCCCAATTTTCCTATTAGGTATCCTTAACTATATTATTTTTTTACAAAATCTGCTATTATGACATTCATGATGATTACATTGGGAACACACTGGTTTTTTGTCCCCCTTGTATCAACTCTTCAAAAAATCTCACAATTAGGAGATTATTTCACACCACCTGGTCCTTGATGTCCTGTGCCCACACTGTCTCTGTACAGTTCATTGCTCAGAAGAAGGAAAAGGAGAGAGGTCTTGTCTCCAAAGCAATGTCATCCCATCAAGACAGAAATTAGAAGAAAACCCAGCAGGAAGGAGAGGAATGGAAACAATCATTCCTTGGTTTAATTTTGTTTGTTTGTTTTCTTTCCATTTCTCTCCTATGTCTATTTGTACAATGGGCTCTTGCTGTGTTTTGGATCCCAGGGTCTGATTTCTGACTCCCTGACGTGCATCAGACACAGGTTTGCAACACCCAGGGCTGGACAGGGACTTTTCACAAGGAGAAGGAAGGGTAAGGAGGAATGGCTTTAAACTGGAGAAAGATTTAGATTGGATATGAGGAAGAAATTCTTTGTAAGGGTGATGAGATGCTAGTACAGGCTGTCCAGAGAGGTTGTGGACTCCCCATCCCTGGAAGTGTCCAATGCCAGGTTGGATGGGGCTTGGAGCATCCTAGGATAGTGGAAGGGGTCTCTGCCCATGGCAGGGGGTTTGAACAAGATGATCTTTCAGGTCCCTTCCAACCCAAACCATTCTGTGTTTCTATAATTCTGTAAATCTGGATGTTGCTCAGTGGAAAAGAAGAAAATCTCTACAGAATTTGGGTCTACAGAGGAGGGGGTTGAAGGCAAAGACCTCAACCCCCCAGTGGGGATGTGGTGACACTGATTAGTGCCGTGCTTCCTGCACCTGTAAATTGGAACTGGGAACTGGGTGTGAGAAGTTAATAATATGTCTTTAATCAATCATGTTCATAAGTGGCCTGTCAGAGGGTGTTATGTCTAATTGGTGTCTTTCCTTTTTCCTTCATATTTTTTTTTACTTTTCTTGTTTGTATGTGTTTACTGAATGTTGACAACATCCAACTCTCCTGATTTTAGGAACGCGTCACTTCAAGTCAGCATCTGCTCACTGTTTCATTTTTAACTCAAGAACATATTGGCCTTCAGACACAAACAAGTGAAACCCCAAAATCTGAATCTGTTTCTGGGAAAGCGTGCTGAGGGATGGAGCTCCAAGAACATCTTTCACAGGGTTTATTAAAAATCAATATGGATATTTTTTTACTCTTTCCCTGAAGTCACACCAAGTTAGAGAGTACTGTTGCTCCAGGCCAGCTGGATATTTGGCATCCCCACCCTGATTAAACTACATCCACTTACACACACACGTGTTAATATTCCTTCATGCCTTGCTGGCTTTATGTTAGATCTTTTTCAGATTTCTGAAGATTTATTTCTCTAAATGTCGGAAATCATCCCTTGACCAACACCTAAATGAATTACAACCTGGTGATGCGTGTCGAGCTCAGCTGAGCACGCTGTATATCAGCAGGAGAGAGTGAAGCTGCTTCTGATGGTCTCATTAGAGTTCACCATGTCAGCTTTGAAAGGCTCCTCTGCTGACCTGAGCACTCATGCTGCTAGCACACGTGGCTGCTTAAAATAGACTGAGCCAAAGTTCATGTGCAGCTTTTTAAAATAGAAGAAATGAAGACAGAAAAATAAGAGGCATCAGGATAAAGCCAATAAGAATGTTACTGCAATTATAATTTCTCTTTTTCAGTCACTCTTTAGGGTTTTTTTTGGCGTAGTATTTTTAGGTTAAGATCGGTGTCTTGATATAACAGGTTAAAAGGGGTTGAAAAGCTCCAGTTCCAACTATAAAGGTTATGGTCCAGCTTCTAAAATAATTTAATCAAGACATGTAATGCTGAGTCTAGGAACTTTCATATGCAAAATGAGGAAGAGGCTGCCCAGGGAAGTGGTGGAGTCTCCATCCTTGATAAAAAAAACCTGTGGTTGTTGTGCTTGTGGACATGGTTTAGTGCTGTGCTGGGCAGTGCTGAGTTAATGCTTGGANATAAAAAAACATGTGGTTGTTTGTGCTTGTGGACATGGTTCAGTGCTGAGTTAATGGTTGGAATTTATGATCTAAGGTGTCTTCTCAACCAAGAGATGTTCTTTCTGAATGGAAGAGAGATGTCATGCAAAATGCATCTATTAGCAGCACATGTCAGCCACTGAGAAAGATGGGAAAGAAAATCCCTGCTCAAAATGCACAGCCTAGTAAAATCTGGAGAACAAAACAGGCTATTTTGCTATCCAGGGCTGACATTAATTAAGTGTTGACACAGACAAATGTTTTTTTCTTTCCTGGATATTTATCTTTATGCAGGTGGATAGAAAGATATTATAGTCAGCTCCCTCGGGATACTGCATGGAAACAATCAATCCAATTCTTGCACAATTTATCCATGCTTCTCTCTATATCCTATTAAAACACGTGGAAAAAAAAGTCCTCCTGGCTCTTAATTGTCTTGGGTCACTTCATGTATATGTAGATGTGTGATTTGTTCTTGGGTGAAGTCTGTGAGTGCATGAATCCATCATAGACCTTAAAAATTCCTCTCAGTTTTTGCTAACCTCACTGTGCTGCTGATTAATTTCAATTAACTTAATCTAAAATGGCAAAATATTTAACAGATACGGGTGGCACATCATTATTATTAATGTTGTCAGGGCTAATTGGACTGTTGTTGCATTCTAATATTGCCTCGAGTTTGTCAGCTGCTTTCAAATCCAGATAAATAAGTACATGGATTAGGTAGTAAGTAGGCAGTGCAGGTAATGAAATAGCATTTCAAACCATGTCTCCAAGCACTTTTTTATCCTACTAACATTAATAATCTAAAAGGAGATCTTTATTTTCCTTTTTATATTTCTTTCTGCTTCTGTTGTTTTTCAAGTAGGCTTTTTCCCTTTTAGATTCTTAGAAAATGAGAAGCTGGAGTTGCCTTAGAGGCAAATGTTTTAAAGGAATGTGTTATTTCTTCTATACTGGTAATTTATAACAGATCCCCTCTCCTACCCTTACCCTCTTCCCAACTGTTAATCATTTAGCACTCTGTAAAAAATGACATTTTTACTTTACACTTCTGTATGGATAGTCAAAGATCCAATTCAAGACAGCATGAACACAAGTTTATTTCACTTCCTTTGAGCACAATTCTGTTTAAGACACACTTAATTTCAAGAACCTACTTAAGTCTCTCAAAGCACTTTGTTGCATGTGGGACAGAGAACAAAAAAACCTTAAAAAACAGACTTAGCAAGAGAAAGATATTTGAAAATGTTTATCTGTGTGTATATTCACTTCAGTTTCCTTTTTATAAAAGAAAGGTGAAAGAGAAGGGCAGAATTTTTCTTGACAGAATTAATGCAGCTGAGGCCTGGGCTATTTGAAGGCTTTTTATATTTTCAAAAGCCATGGTGCACAGTTGTCAGATGTTTCATTTTCTTTGTTTACTTATTATTATCATGACACTCATTTATTTTGCTTCTGCGAAGTTTTCTCAAAGAACACAAAAGCATGAGGGGTTTTTTTTAGGACATAGTCCATGCTGGAAGGGGAGGACTGGAATAAAATTTCCTGTGACAAATTTTCTGTAACAATCATACTCGTTCCAAACATCAAAGTCTGTCTTTAAATCACCTATGCTGTGGTTCATAATTTTTAAGCAGAAAATTACAGTAAAGAGAGAGATAACAAAAAGATAAATCAAGGAATACTAGCTTTGCCAAAAAATAAATAAAATTCGAGATGTGGATCTTAGAAAAGACCCCAACTCTTCTGGACTCCAAAAATCCCTCAACCCAAAAGCTCTTTTGCTGCAACCCTTTGCATATCCATTTCCCATCCAGTTATCCACTTTGGTGGGATAAAAAAATATACTGAGATCATATTCATTTATTTTTGAACCATAAGAATTAACCCCTTTTCCTTCAATGTGTGTATTTCAGTTGAGGTAGAAAATGGAGAGTACATGGACTGCCAGGTCTTGAAGATTGTATAAAATTGTTTCCAAGTATATTCTGTCTGTCTCGGTGACTGATATTTTACAGTATGTCACAGGAATGGAAATCATTTTCTCTTTCTTTCTTTCTTTTTCTTTCTTTCTTTCTTTCTTTCTTTCTTTCTTTCTTTCTTTCTTTCTTTCTTTCTTTCTTTCTTTCTTTCTTTCTTTCTTTCTTTCTTTCTTTCTTTCTTTCTTTCTTTCTTTCTTTCTTTCTTTCTTTCTTTCTTTCTTTCTTTCTTTCTTTCTTTCTTTCTTTCTTTCTTTCTTTCTTTCTTTCTTTCTTTCTTTCTTTCTTTCTTTCTTTCTTTCTTTCTTTCTTTCTTTCTTTCTTTCTTTCTTTCTTTCTTTCTTTCTTTCTTTCTTTCTTTCTTTCTTTCTTTCTTTCTTTCTTTCTTTCTTTCTTTCTTTCTTTCTTTCTTTCTTTCTTTCTTTCTTTCTTTCTTTCTTTCTTTCTTTCTTTCTTTCTTTCTTTCTTTCTTTCTTTCTTTCTTTCTTTCTTTCTTTCTTTCTTTCTTTCTTTCTTTCTTTCTTTCTTTCTTTCTTTCTTTCTTTCTTTCTTTCTTTCTTTCTTTCTTTCTTTCTTTCTTTCTTTCTTTCTTTCTTTCTTTCTTTCTTTCTTTCTTTCTTTCTTTCTTTCTTTCTTTCTTTCTTTCTTTCTTTCTTTCTTTCTTTCTTTCTTTCTTTCTCTCTTTCTTTCTTTCTTTCTTTCTTTCTTTCTTTCTTTCTTTCTTTCTTTCTTTCTTTCTTTCTTTCTTTCTTTCTCTTAAGGAGCCTGAGAAATCAAGCCACCAGAATGTCCTTTGTCACATGGATGCACTCCTTGCATCATCAGTTCCATTTTAGACTTTCAAAGAAATCATCCTGGTTCTGAGGGTAGCAGGAGAAACACATTACCAGGGAATACCTCACAAATATGGAGAAGGAGTTTTGTTTCTGTTATTTACATCCATTACAGCAACAAATGGGACAGGAAAAAATTCCCCAATACCATAGATTAGTCCAAATAGCATTGCCCAAGTGGAAAGTTAATTACTATTTATTTTTGTGCTGCTTCTTTCCATTAGCTTGCATCCTGCATCCACTCCCTGATCCCAAGTTATGAAAGCCAGGGCCAGTGTGCTGCTGTAAATGGGTAGATTTTAAATACAGAAAATATCCTCTCAAGGCATCCAAGAAAGGCAGCATCTCTTAATTCCTGCCTTTCTTTTACTGAGTTTTTGATTCAAGAGAAGCTTTTGCCCACCTATGGACAAGATGTCATCAATCTGCTGTTTGGAAAAATCCTGAATTTTAGAGTCTCTGTCTTCTTTTTCCCACCAAGTACCAAATAAATGTTTCCCTAAACACACTGTGATGAAGAAACCTTGAAAGTTTTCTGGGGTGTGATTAAAAGTCCTACATAAAGCTGGGGTGTAACAAAGCTGTAAATTTTTGATTGAGAAAATTATGGGAGTTTACACTGTGACAGTTCATGTAACAAATTTTTCATTTGGTGCTTTTCATGTGGGAATCACAAACTCTAATCCAGCAGAGCCCACAAAGATGGATTGCTGCCTTGGGCAGACGAGGCCACACAATGCAGAAGCTGGGCACAAGTTTGGTTTCAGCAACCAAGCACAAGGACACGCAGTGTTAGGACAAAGGGGAAGGGTTTTAAACTGAAAGAGGGTAGATTTGGATTGGGTGTTACAAAGAAATTCTTCTCTGTGAGGATGGTGAGGCACTGGCACAGATTGCCCAGAGAAGCTGTGGCTGCCCCATCTCTGGAAGTGTCCAAGGCCAGGTTAGAGAGGGCTCTGAACGACCTGGGACAGTGAAAGGAGTCCCAGCCCATAGCATGGAATGAGATGATCTTTAATCCCTTCCAACCCAACTCATTCTGCACTTCTGTGACCATCCAAAGGCATCTTATTTGTCACACTAAGAGAAATCAGAGATGAATCCATGATGTTGCCACCAGCACCTCTGAAATCAACCTGCTTTCTTTCCATCTCAACACTGTTCTATCTGCACATCTAAATCCTTCTAGGGAGCTGTCATTTGCAGGTGGTTACATTTGAACCTGTGTTACTGCCTCAATTTCCACATACCACTAATTTATTTAATTTCCCCATTGCTTTTGCAAGTGAGTGCATTATCTTCTTTGACCAGTTCCTCTAACAAAACTCATTTTCCCTTCTTCAGTTCTATGAATTTTGCCCACGGTAGTGGTCCTGAAAGGAAAACACTCGTTACAGACATTAGTTGATCTCAAGCTTCATTAAGCCCCAGAGGACTTTCACCAAGTACATTTATTCTAAAGGCATCATGGAGAAAATGAGTCTGAGATAACTGAAACATAAAAGGAATTGATAATCACTTTGTACTTAAGATCATATCCCAGACATTTTGCTTGTGCTTTCAGTGATATTCTAGGAAATGCTCATTCTACTGCATCTGTTCTAAATCTTTGCAACATGTTTGTAAAAATTATTTAGGAGGTTGACTTTGTTCATTTTTGTGGGAATAAATCTTTCTCTTTAACTACCTCCCTTAACTTTATCCATTTAAAAAAACATTCAATATATCCAGAAAGAAACATTTATCCTTCTCTAGCAACCATAAAAATAAAAAATGCTTAATAAGTGCAGTCACCTCCTCTTTTTTATTTATGGCGGACTTAACACAGACAAAACTTCCTTCTTAGTTCTGAAATTGCTGAGATTTGTATTTGAACACTAATTTTTCTTAGGGTCCCTTTATATCTGCTGTTCTTCAGCAAAATATACTGAATTACCAGGTTCCCTGGCCATGACTTCTGGTAGCTGGGCTAGTGACAGTTCAGCTTTGCTTATAAGAGTCATAAGAACTTGAAGCAACCAGACACAATCTGCTCTGGCAATCAAATTTCAGCTCCCATTCCTGTTCTGTGTCATTCTGGCTCATCACAGACACTTATTTGCTGCTGGCCTCAAACAAAAGTCAGAAATCCTTCTCCTCCTCAAATAGTTCCTCTTGTGTTTCTTCAATTTTTGCTTCAGTACTAGTGATAGCTTGAACACAGCTTTGTGTGATGTCAGAATATTGAGTAACTGTGGCTCTGGGAGGATATTTACCTATTCTGGATGAAATATGCCCCAGAAATAACTCACTACAAAACTACCTCTACTCTCAGTGACACAGTCAGCTGATGAAGCCCAGCCTTTCAAACCCAGGGATGCCCTCATGGGACACCAGCCCAGGTAAGAAGAACAGGGGGATTTCTTTCTGCTTGGCACATCTCTGCTTCTTTTCAAATTTTCCAGCACTCATAACCCAGGAAAGAATGGGAAATCAGTGTCAGTTGGGGGAAACAAAAAGCAGTGATGATATGATAGTGAGCAGCATCTTTTGCACGCGATAAGGTGGAGGTACATAGGGCATTAATGGATTTGACGATAAAAAATGTAATTTTGAAGCTTTGTCTGAGTTCATTAACTGCTGCAGGCTGCCAGGCTGAATAATTCCTTGTCCCAGGCACTCTTCTCCTCCTGGGTGAGAGCTGCAATACTGCAAACCTGGTCCTCCCCAGATGGAGACAGGCAGGCACCAGGATACTCCCCAGCTGTGCTTGTCCTCGCAGCTGCAGCAATTCCTAAAGGAGCTCTGTCCTTCAGAACAGTGATAGCAGAAGATTGGAGTCACTGGAAACTTGTCCATCATCTCTATTTGATCAAATGGAATGTTTCAGGAAGCATGTTTCTTGTAAAACATTCATGCTCAATAAAGCATTCATGTGTTCCCACTTTCTACAAGTGGGGATGAATACAGTGACAGCAATGCTGAGGCTCCAAGGTGAGGACATCCATATAAATCCACACAGTCCTCTCAAATATCCATGCTAGGACACTGCCTAACAGTGATATTTAGCACACCATCTGAATCCATTGCTCCATCTTAATTTGTTTATCTGGTACTTCAGTGGTTCCCTTGGAAAACTGCATATTTAGTGTCCCCTGCTTGATTCTACCTATACAGCAGAGAAAAATCTCTCACAGACACCAGCTTCAGCTCCTCAGCTCTCACTAAGAAGACATGAGTTTTCCACCCTGGAGATTGTTTCTGCCACAGCTGCTCCATCTGTTCTCATTTCTCACCCTAAAAACAGCTGTGGAGCAATTGCCATGCACAGCATCTCACTGGCACTGCCTTCCAGCAGCTGAAAGGTTTTGGGGACAGAGGCAGATTCTGCTGGGACCCTTTCTAAACCAAAATCTTTGTAAAGTCAGAGAGCCACTGCCCTGGAGTAAATTCCCTGACAGTGTCTTGATTTATGAAAAAAATATCATCAGATTTTACATTTAGGAGAGAATTAATTTGCTGCCTGGGTTAAGTGATAAAAGGAGACACAAAGGGGAAGTTGCAGTAGGCAATGATGACCGTAAATCTTTTATAAAGAATCTAGGCCTCCTCTGGGTTCTCTTTTGAGATACAGATGCACAAAAAATGTGATTTTGGAGGTGAATACTGCAGCCTGCCATAGTGAGGCAAAGTAAGGAGCTCCCATCAATATAAAGTGCCTTTTCTGCTACAAAACACCAGGGAGATGCCTGATGGCTTCATCTACTCATCCCATTAACCAAACAGTAAAGTTTTTTCACTTGATAGTTGAAGCAAATGCTTAGGCAAATAAATGCAGCAAGAAACTCCCCTCCTCCTTGAGCTGTACTTGTGTGTATAAATAGTTGCCTCTGTAGTGGAAGAAAGTATTTAAAGAAAAGAAAAGCAGTCATGAGATCACAGGAAAATACAATTGCTGAGGTGATTAGGAAAAAAAAAAACCAAACTGATGTATGCATAACTAGACAAATAAGATTATAAGAGAGTGGAGATAGCAAAAGCAGAGAGCTACAGCCTGAACACACTGCAGAGGTCATGTTTTTGATTATTAAAGCAAAGCTTCTTTGTAGATTTCCAGTCCCCCAAATCCCAGTTTTCTGCTCAGTTTTGGAGGGGTTTCTGTGCTGTGTTTGCCACAGAAAGGACTGAACATGATGACCCAATGTTCACACCTTTCTTTAATCCTATGGATCCTGAGCTTAAAACACCCTCAGAACTCCCCCAAGGTTCATCTCCACTGGCACCACGGAGCTTTACCTTCCAGCCATCACTTCCAGAGCCTCTCTGTCCCTTTTGCACAGGATGACCACAAAACCAGAAGCTGAGCAATCAGACCACAGCGTGCCAAGTGCTCTGGAAACACGAGAGAGAGAGATCTATGTATCAATAAGAAGGCAAATGAGAAGATAAATTTGAGCAGGTAAATAGTGACAGGGATATGGCTCTGCCTAAGTGCACAGATTGAGATGGATTGAATTGCTGATCCTGTTAACTCTTACCTCCACAGTAATGGATATTCAGGTCTCTGAAAAGGCTCTTTTATTAAATATCATCTGGCCATATTTTCCATATCTTTTCCTGTACTTATCTTTCAACAACAGTGAAGGAGTAATTCTTAAATACAGCACAAGTTCTGCCTTCTGTTTCCATCAAGCAGCAATAACTCCAGTGATTAACCAGCTCCACTACTGGCACTATGCTGAATCAAACTGCTACCCAAAGTCGTAGAACAAACTAAAAACCTTTCATCAGTATTACTTTGATTAGCCTTTAATTAGATGGCCCTTGTGACTGCTCAGGACACAGCCTTTCCCAATATGATACAATGTCACAGACTGGCTCTTGGCCTGGTTTCAATTAGAGAAATGACCTAATTGCTTAATGGATTAAAATTCTTCCAAACTGTCAGGGTTTGGATATTGGCATCTGACTTGAAGATTATTTGTGGTAATAACTGGCTCTAGGTGACCTCATGGCTGGGTTTTATTTGAATTCCTCCTCAGAAAAACTGTAAAAAAGACTGATGCAGATTTCTGTCAGCCCATCTGATTTCACGTTCAGAATACAGGAATTCCCATTTTCACAGGATTTTTTTTCTTTACATTTCCTGTTCTAGATGAAAGCTGAAGGCTGAATTCAGTGACCCAGCTTAATGTTCTTGAAACAACCCCACAAAATATGTACTCTCAGACTCCTGGTTTCTCTAGTACTCTGAGACATGTCTCCATTGACTGCTTCCCACAAATGCATCTTCAGAGAGGAAAACAATCAGGAACAGACTGCGATGGACAAGAGGGGAGATGACAGCCCTTCACCCTCATCTCTTCTCCATTCTCCAATGTCTTTTTCTTCCCAATCCATCCTGACCCCCTCTTCTCTCTGCCCTTGTTCCCTCACAGATAAACAACTCACCCTTAAGGGGTCTTTTCTCCATTTGTCCCAGTTTGACCAAAGCCACACACAAATTTGATATTTCTGATACCATCACCTGTATAATCCCAGCCTTCTTTAATATTACTGATATGGATCTCTAGGTACTCTTGGCCTTGTAAGGTCCCAAAGGTCTCCAGAATTCTCCTCCATTTAGTGCTGAAGTTTGGTTGTCTTTACTTAACTCCACCTGTGAAACCTGGCCATTCATCATGATGCTCCCTGTAACTTTTATAAATTTCTCACTCTATTTTGCAATTTCTCATGTCATGTCCAAATTATCTAGTCTGTTCAGCTAATGCCAGACTAGAGCTTAGTCATCTGCTTAAATACCTTAATATCTACCATCCTTATGGCTGTATCCAACAGAGAAATAAATAAAAAAATAATTTTAAAAACTAGGAAGGCATAAAGGAAAATGTGGAAATAAAGGATAATATGAGTAAACCCTGGATAATAGAACTGTATGATGTCCTGCCAAGGTGATAACATGGGGAAGAACAGGAATTGTTTCACACAAGATGAGCTTCTGGGGATGTTTCCTGCTGCACCACGCTCTGTGGGATGTAGAGTCGGTAGTCCTGGATCAGACAATAATTTTCAGAACAGAGATTTTAATGCCAGAAGGAGCACACACTGACAACATAATCTAACCTCACATATCACACTGTGCACAGCTATTTGCCAAGTTTCTCCTGCAGAAAAGCAAGTGGGTGTTTAGCTGCAGCAGAGCCTCGTAGGAAAGCTGCACTCTTTTTGAAAAGATATCAAGAAATGGAAATTTTATTGCTTTCTGTAGTGGTTTAACCACTGGAACAAATCCTCCTCGCTTTATAAAAAGAAGTGTATCCCTCTGTTGAACCCATCTGATATGAAAATTGTGGATTTTTTCCATGGCTTAAGCATCCCTATTAAGCCTGCTGTTTTCTGCCCAGTACCATCGAGTCAGTTCTCACCAGCTTTGCATTAAGCCAGCTGGTATTTACAGGTATTAACTGGTGAGAAACACCTTGTGACTCCTCCATGCACTTTCTCCATGATTACACATCCTTTATGAGTGCCTGGCAACCCAGAAGTGTTGTGACATCCCAGCATCTGCAGTTTCATAGAGCACAGGTAAAGTCCCCTCTCTACTTCAGCTAAGCAAACTTTTTTGAATAAACCCATGGATGATGTTATCTTTTGACTACCATCTGATTGGGAACACATTTTGTTCCAGGTTTTTTATTTATAGCAGCTGATTTTTTTTTT
>VXBC01010539.1:260500-302267 GCA_013399945.1 Ploceus nigricollis
TTGTTGTTGTTACTTGATTTGGGTTTTATTTTAAGAAATACCATGTCCTGGTTTCAGCTGGGATAGAGTTAATTTTCTTCCTAGTGATTGGTAGAGTGCTGTGGTTTGGATTTAGGATGAGAATAATGTTCAAGACAAGCTGCTGGTTGTTGCTGAGCAGTGTTTACACTAAGTCAAGGACTTCTCACACTCCTCTGCCAGAGGAAAGCTAGGGGTGCACAAAAAACAGGGAGGGTACAGAGCTGGTTCATCTGACCCCATCTGAGCCAAGGGATATTCCAGACCATGTGGTGTCATATTAATCAATAAAACTGGCAGGACTTAGGTGGCAGACACTGCTCAGGATCTGGCTGGGCATCAGTCAGCAGGTGATGAGCAATTGCATTATACTTCACTTGTTTTATATATTCTTTCATCATTATTATCACTTCCCCTTCCTTCCCTGTCCTACTAAACTGTCTTTTTATCAACTCACAAGTTTCACCTTTTTTTTTCCCATTTCTCTCCCTGTCCCCTCTAGGGGAGGGTGAGTGAACAGCTCTGTGGTGTTTAGCTGTGTTCCAGGTTAAACCACAGCAAACTGCCTCAGTCTCTCCTGGGAAACTGTGCTGACCCCTGTCCATCCAGCAAGGGTTGTATTTGTGCTGCCAACATGTAAGATTCAGCATTTGGAGGTCTTAAATCAATTTATATGAACTCTACTTACCAATGGATCCAGACTACATAAGTGTCTGATCCTAATTTTAACTTCCTTCTTAGAAGTCTTTTTTTAAATCACTCACAGCAATAGGTTTATAAAGTCTTGTGGAAGTCCACAGCCTTGCTGACACCAGCGCTAAAATAATCTATACAAAGACAGTAAATAAATCCAAACATTGGATTAGATGTTCAGCTGTAAAACCATGCTGTGTGCTCTTCTTGGGTTTAACCTTGAATGGTCCATAAATCTCTCTCGAGACATGGCTTTCCTTTCATTTTAAGATGGCAAACCTTTCCATGTCCTGGGAATGCACATCCCTTTTCATTTGGCAATAAAAATCCTGTCCTTGACTAATGGTACCCATGTTAAGAGATCCCATATTCTGTGAATAAACAATCTGGTATTCTGCATCCATCAATCCATGCATCATGTCCAAACTATTATGAGGAGCAAGGTTGTAGTTTACTAGCAGCACAAAATTAGGATGGCATTGGATCAATAACATTAGAAACTCAGTGGTAGCTGTAGGTCCAGCTCCTGTTTCCTCAGCTAGGAGACAAACTGGAAATCCACTACTCAGAGAAGAAGGTGTGAGTTAAGCACTCCCATTTATTCACCAAGTAGTCTGCATGCCCTTATCATATCAGAATTAACAATACTCTTACTTCCTCTCCAAAAAAAAAACCAACAATTTCTTCTGCTTTATTTCTCAAAACCAGAAAGTTAAACCAACAAGTTCATCTCTCACCTTTGTCCATGGCAGGACTATTGGAATAAGATGATTTTAAGCTCCCTTCCAACCTAAACCATTCTGTGATTTTCTGATTCTAGGAATATATTTATGTCTCACATTGGTCTGCACAGGCAAAGAATCAAAGTGTTTGGAACACATTGGTTTCACACTGATGCACTGGAAAGGCTTCTCCATCTTTTTTTTTAAACATTTCTCTGACTGTGTGTGTGTCCCGTTAATCTGTTTTAAGTGACTATTAGGCCAGGCTGGCCAGGAATACACTGCAGAATTAAAAAGAGGAAGAGAGACAGTTCATAAACAGAGCAACTGAGGCTGAACCACGTTATTGCGTGAGGCCAGACTCCCAGGCATGGTCAGAGCTTTAGTTTGGGCAGATAAAATCACAGCAGAGTAGGTATTAATCAGAATAATTTTGTGTGAGGCAGAGTAACAAGAAGGATGGGCTGTTCTACTGGCATTATCAAGGGAGCTGTGAGCTTTGGCACACACAGAACAATTTAGGTTGGAAAAGACCTTAAAGACCATCAAGTTCAATGTTTAACCAAATACCATAATGCCAGGAATTGTCATGTTTATTCATTTCTTTGAACACTTCCAGGCACGGTGACTCCACCACTTCCTTGGGTAGCCTCTTCCAATGCTTAACCACTCTGTCAGTAAAGAAATTTTTCTTAATATCCAACCTGAACCTCTCCAGGCACAACTTGAGGCCATTTCCTTATGTTTTGCTGCTTGTTACCTGGGAGAAGAGGCTGATCCACACCTGGCTACAACTTCTGTCAGGGAGTTTTAGAGACCATGACCAAGAGCCAGATCTGGTCCAGGTAGACATGAACCAGACCTGGCTCTTAGTCAGTCACCACGAGCCTTCCAGCACAAACTGGTTTGCTGAAATGCTGCCACTCACTCACTGGAGTGATAGAATTCTTAAAAACTCATTCTTCTGCAGAACTTTGCTCCAATTCTTCATTTTTTAAAGGCCGGTGCCTCACGGTATCCTCAGGCCCACATGGCAAAGGGGCAGAAGATTTGTGTGGCTACATTTTGAGGAGAGGTCAACGTCACATTGTGCAGAGAAAAGGAGAAATGAGAAGCAAGTCAGCTCCTCTCACACAAGGGAAAGGCTCCATTTAACTCTCACTATGGTGGCTTCTCCAGCTGGATGGTGGCAGCAGAATTTAAGTAGGAAGTTGATGGGTGTTAGTCTCTTGTCCCAGCTAAAAAGTGACAGAATGAGAGGACAAGGCCTCATGTTGAGCCACAGGAGGTTGAGATTGGATATTAGAAAAAATTTCTTCATGGAAATTGTTGTCAAGAACTGGAACAGGCTGCCCAAGGAATTGATGGAGCCACCATCCCTGAAAGTACTAAAAAAACATGTGGCACTTGAGTACATGGTTTAGTGATGAATGTGGTGGTGGCTGTGTTGAAGGTTGGACTTGATGATCTTAAAGGTGTTTTCCAACTTTAATGATTCTATGAACGTTTTTATGAAGCTTTTGCTGCTGCCACTGCACGTTCATCTCATGAGTCAGCATCTCCCAGGACATAAAGCACCACAATTTGCCCTCACAAATTTGCAGTGGGACACAATGCACAAGTCTAATTTCACTCTAATGAGGGCTAAATAACAAAACACAGCTGGAGACAGGCAGGGATGTAGAAATTGCTGTGCCTCAGAGAGCTGCAGGAAGACAAATCATAGCAAGACCAGACATTCATAATATTCTCAGAAATAAATTTTGCTCCAACCAAGCCATTTCCTTGTCACTCCTTTCCTTCATCCCAGAGAGAGATTTGTGGTGTGATATGTTGGAATTGATGCCATGTTACTTTGCATCACTCATTGCCCTGCTCCTGCTCAGAAAAGTGTAATTTCTAGGCTATAAATATTTCTAGTGAAGAGATAATGTTCTGGGTTTCTTCCCTTTTCAGCCACTGAGGTCACTAAGAGCTACCCTATTTATCATCCATATTTCATCTGCCAACCCTTTTGTTTACTGACCTTGAAAGAATTTCACATGGATTCATCAGGAAGGCATGTCCTTTGCTACTTTGGCATTTACTTGCCATTAATAGGGCAAATGTGTGAAAATTATTTTTGAAGAACCCTTCCCCTTTCATACATTTCTGGATCATAATTTTGTTACAGGCCTCCCTCTTTAATCTGTGTTATGTGTTTTCCATGGACAGAGGTTCTTCATCAAACCAGATAATTTTATTTGCCGAGAGATGCTTTTGTGCAAAACCTGATGCCTAATTTATGAGATAAGCTGGACTGACAACAAAATTACCTTCTCCCTCTATCTGGTTATTAAATTGTTTGTGATCTAATAAAATGCTGGTAATACACTCCATTTCAGCAGGGCTTTAATTTCCTACCTGACATTTAGATTAAAAAGAGTGTGGATTCAGGGAACAAATTTGTCACAGTCTGAAACAGCCTTGACAAAAGCTGAGCTCTGCTACCCACCAGACACCTCAGAGGGAAGAGTGGTATGCAGCCCATGACTCTGAGAAGGTAAAAGACTCAGCAAGGCAGGATTTCCCTCCTCCTCCACACTCATTTAGCTGCTGCATGACTGAGCAGAGTGGGGAGGCAGGGGGACACGTCACACAGGGATCTGCCCTGGTCCTGGCTGTCATCTTCACCACTGCTATTCATGAGGCTGAATAAAGGCAAATCATATTTCTTTCTGTCACCCGCACTAAAAACAAGCATTCCTGACTAATTCTGGAGCAGGGCTTTGTTTGGCAGTCAGGGGACAGTGATGCATGAGCTCTCTCACCCTTCTGTCACTCTCTGGCTATCCTCAGAGACAGCATCATCCCATTATCCAGCCTCTCTGGCTCTGTCAACACAACCACACAGGGAAATGCTGGAGCCTGTTCTCCAAGCCAGACTCCACTGCCTTCCTCGCCCACTGCTCTCCAGATAAACATGGGCTCAGGAATGGAATTAACCTGTTCTCTCAGAGCAAGACACATTTTCATGCAGGAGGAAAATAGGATGTGTCTTCATACCACAATGATTTTCTGTACAACACCAAGTCTTGCAATATTTCAGCAAGTGTAAAAGTATCAGTTCACCACTCTTCCCAATACACTGAACAAGCATTCTCTCTGAAAAATCTAGATTTTCTTACAGAAGTAAAGTTACAGAATGAACATAACTGTTTTTTGAGGATTGTATTATCATGAAATATCATTTGCTGCAGGCAGAGCTCTCCACCAGGAAACTGTTCCATGGATCTCTAGCTTACTCTGAATCAAGATGTTGACATTCTAACAGTCTTAGCTTCTTAAGGAAGTCTGAAAATACAGCCTTTTAGTAAATGGAGAGGAAAATTGAGTGGGAAAAACTGAGAGGGAAGAAGCCTCACTAACACAAAAAATACCATAATGTATCTCAATAACTGTGGAAACTCGCCTCAATGAAACCTTAAAATTCTCTGATTCCTTCAATCTTCACTCAGCCACCTATTTTATGTCACTGAATTCAGCAGTGCTTTCTGACAGGAAAAAAAAAGTTTAGGAGCATGGGTAGCAAAGGTACTGTGTAGGAGAAAAGGAAAATTAAAGGAGAGCTGGGTCTTACTTCAGAAAGTTTATAAAGCCCTGATTACTGTGGGAACCCACAGTGACATAACTCAGCCAAGATCTCTTTGAGGTTCACTTCTCATAACGAGATTCTTCTTCTGAGACATCAGGAAAGAAGGAAAAACCTTTCTAAGGTTTCAGTGCTGGCTTTTATAAAGAGATCTTCTCCCTTAAAGCATTCTGGTACCATTTCTCAGGTCTGTTTTGGGTGATTACTGTAACTGTATATTCTGGTTTTTATTTTACATCAAACCTGCTTTCAATCTCGATTGCTTCCAGAATATCTCATTTGTTCAATCTTATTTATCTGCCAGATCCTCTTATAACATTTTATTTCCCGGCCCTGCTTTTTGTATGTGAGTTTAGCTCATTCAAAATAAAATAAATAAATAATTTTAAAAGGCCAGTATGTAGCTGTGGTGGTGCATCCCACCCTCCTCAGACCAAAGAGATCTGAAATCCTCATTAGGCTCTGGCACTGACAAACAGCACCTGGGCTGAGCTTGTCTTGAGCTTATCAGAAACACGGACTGCTGCTAGGAACTTGTGCTGTCTAATGAGCTCTGCTTTTTAATGAACAGCCTTGGAAACTTATTTTTCTTGCCTGAATAACAACCTCAGTGGAACAACATTTTTCTTATGGAACTTTGAAAAGTTCCCAACATGAATTATGGCCAGGATGGAAAATTGCTGTGGCTAAACTCCACTCTCTTGCAGCCCTATAAACAGAGGTTCAGAGTGAGAACTTTTGAGTTCTCCTGGACCACAGAGGGCTGTGACCAGCATCTCCATCTGAGTGGACACCTCTCAAAGCCAGTGAATTCTCAAGTTTGCTGTACTTAGATGAGCAGTGAACAACGATGGATCCTGGGCTGATCCCTCTCACTCTCCAAGGCTCAACTCTTCACCTGTTGAGAAGATGGAAAAGCATCAAATGTGAGTCCTTCCCTGACTTTGAGAGGTATTATTCACAGGTTTATATCTTGTACATACTCCTTTAGGTCTGTGTGCATGCAGTGTGAGTATGCTATAGCAAATGTACAATGAATGTTATTCTCATAGACTCCTGAGCACACTAGACTTGTAAGTCAAGCCTATAAGAGAGTTACTGTTGTGCTTATAGTAAAATCTATGGAATATTGTGCTAAATTGTTTGATTTAAGCTATCAATTAAGTGTGGTTGAGTTTAAGTGCTGTTAAAACCTTTAGGACAAAACCTTTAGTCTAAACCCAAGTCTGGGGCTAAGTCTGGTAAGAGGGTCCACTCTGAACCTTGTGACTGAATGGGAAGGCTTTCCTTATTCCTTTCCCTCATTCTTTTTACCCTTAACATACCTCAAGTGTCCACATCCCCTGCTTTGTAGAAAAATCAGATTTCCACTTTTGTTAGGTCCTGGGTCCCTTGAAATTTTCAAGCTATCTTCACCAGTTCTCCCTCACACTGATAAGGTGATCAGGGTTATAATACAGGCATGTTCAGGTAGAAATGTACAGGTTTGCAGTCTTTGGACTAGCAGAATTCACGATTACAAAGCAACACAGCACCTGTGGTGATACTTTAGGATTTCACCTCCATATTTGACTGGATTTTAGTGATTTTTGATTATCTATCCAAAAGTATTGCCCCATCTTCAGCTCAGATCTATCCTGAGCATCTCTGCCAGGGGAAGTATCCCCTCAGAAGCCACCTGCAACTTTGGGAGACCAGTTTGCCCAGCTGGCCCAGCCTCCAGCAGAATCTTATCCCCTTCTCAGGCTGATGTGCACCAACAGCTCAGCTCCCTCATCTCTGTAATTCAATAATGATGCATCCACACCGTTCCTCCTGCAATTCCTACCTGGTTGTCTTAGGACAAACCACATTTCCCATCAGAGACTGAAAAGGAAGGGGTGGTGTGTGAGGTCTCCTGTCTTGTGTTTAAAATCAAGCTTTATTCCTCCAATCATGGTATCCATACAACCATTCCACAGAAATACATCAGTTTGGGATGTAAGCATCCTGAATCTGGCAGGAGAACAGATGAATAAAGGGGTAATACCTGCAGCTAGAAAGACAAAGGAAAAGTGTGCTCAATCCCTTGAAGGCTGTTTTAAGCCTTTAGTTTGGGGTTTTTTTGGCAGTGTTCTTAATCTCAATGAGTCTGGAGGATGAATGGCACTGCAGGCGGAGAGCCCTGGAGCCATGCAGGTGCTGATGTGCTGCCTCTGCATCTTTTATCAGAAAAGGGACTGAGATGTGCATTTCTGGTGAAGAAAACACACCTCCTGCTTTGTTGCTGCTCCTCTCTGTCTGCAGCACTGATACCTCTGCCAGGAAATGTGTGAGGCCAAGATTTTAAACACTCTTACTTCATGTAGGATTGCTTAGGAGGTCTGCCCTCACATGGAAAGGTATCAAAATAATCCCAAATAAAATCTTCCCAGTGACAGAAATGTTCAAGGTCTCATCATGATGATCAAAGAAGGATTGCAAGTATAAACATATATAAACATTTTTACAGCTGGTTTACCTGAGTGTGAATTTACTCTGTATTATGCCTTTTATTCAGGTTGTGTCAGCATTGGCTCAGCTGACACAAGAATGATGGAAATATGAAGAATGTGTGTAGGACTCATACAATGCCAACACAGTGTCTCACCTGCTTTGATAATGCAATAAAAATGAGAGATCAAGGAAACCTTGATAGTACAGTAGATGTCTGCAGCTTTATTGCCAGGAAAGGTGAGAAGCAGTGGGGATGTTTCTCCCCATTTCCATGGTCAATTATTCCATGTAAGAATAATGAGTGTCCTCACTGTTAGGGCATTTACTGTATGATTCATCTCACCTAAGTTTAGATGCCTGGATTATCAAATCTATTGCTGAGCTTGTCACCCTCGACTTCTTCTGTAGCAAATGGACAGAAATAGGGGTTTTAAGGGTTCCATTCATCTGTCTTGTGACCTGTGTTAGACCTTAGGAAGACAGGACTCTCATCTTTAGCTCAAGGGATTATATTCATTATCACTCCCTTGTCTGTCAGGAGAGCTTAGGTTAATGGGGATGTCAATGTTTAATGATATGAAGAATATTCTTTTCTAAGCAGAGATGTCCTTTGGTCCTCTGCCCATATTGTTGTGACCTCAAGTCCATATCGTACACCAAAGAACACTGAATTTTGAAGAACAGATGGAAAGAAGGAGTGACCTTCTTCCTTAGAACAAGAGCCACATCCTGGGACCACCTGGCCATTTTCAACCTTACAAATCTCCAGTTATTGAAAATGAAGGTACAAAAGCAGCATGCTCTGTCTCTCTTTCTTGCTTCCTTGGACATCTTGGTTTTATGTTGGGTTTTGTCTTTTAAAATATTTAAAGATATAATTTTTAGCTTGTTATGAGCACTGAAAATTCTACTTCATGTCTTGTGGCATTTGAGGGTTCACACAGTGAATTTTCTAGGCAGAATTTCCATTGAGCAGAGGACGTTGAACACAGTAAGCAGCACAGTCCCCTCTGCTATTTTGGTATGAATAAATTCAAATTTCAGCTCCTACATTTTCAGATTTTATCCCAGGAACCTTGCAACCAAACTTTTCCACACCAGCTATCCCACCAGTGGTGCCAGCATTTGCTTGCTCACTTCTCATCCTCAGCTCCCAAACTCTCACTGGAAAAACATCTCCCCAGCCTTCTTCAAGCCAAGATATGCAGCCCTACCAAACCAAGCGTGGCTGCCTTTAAATTCACCCTGTTCTGTGGCTTTTTTGAAGTCAATGAGGAAAACAGCACCATTTCCATAGGAGATGTATTTGGGTGTCAGAGTGCACCAGGAATTTATTCTTCTGTCAGCTTTATTCCTTTCAGCCATTAAAGCATAAGTGGTTTTCATGGGGTTATGGCATGTCTGGCAGTTTGGTGTACTATAAAATATCATTTATTTACACTCATATTCCTTAAGCAATTCAGATTTATTTGTGTGTTTGTGTGTTTTTGCATGCATTTTTCCAGTGGTGGCTACATATTCACAAAGCTTCTTCTTTCCTGACTTAATCATTCCATCTCCAAACATTGATTTCCTCTACGCTATCTTTCATCATTTAGTTTCTAGGCTTTTTTACTTTTTTTTTTTAAATTTAAATTAATGCAATGCTGCTTAAAAGACCTGAGACTGACAGCCCTGAAGGGAGAATGCTGCTGTTTATCAGCAGCAAAGGTGCACTGCCAGAAGCTGCAGCCCAACCTAATCTGGAAGGAACAACTGCAGAACAGGTGGAGATGCTCAGATTTAAGATCTGTTACCATTCAGCTATTCATCCCACTAACACTCCTGACAAGATGATTCATTACTAAGACTCTTAAGTACTGATAATTAATGGTAATGATTATGATTTAGCTCCCAGTGACAGAAGAACTCGAGTTTTGTTTTCTTCAGCCTCGTTTCTTTCCCCCTCTTTTACACATCAGAATATTTTTCAAGCGTTTTGAGGTCATGGAAATTAAAGTTGGGCCTCCTCACCCCCAGAGAGCAGAACAATTTAATGGCTCAGTGATTGTGGATGTCCAACTCTTCCCATCAGTGGCTGCTGAACATCCCTGTCTGTATGAGACCTTCGTATTGGGCAAAATTAATCACATAAAAAAATACAATTATTTCACAGGCCAATGGTCCAGCTAGGCAGAATACCTTCAACAAAAGGCAGGAATGGCTGCTTTGATAAAACACACTGTACACAGGCAAATAACAGGATAATTCTTACCTTCTGGCAGGTCACTCCTGCATGCACAAGTCACATGGAGATTTCAGTGTTTAACAGCCAGTCAGAGATTTATCCATTATGAGTCTGCTATTCCCCCTGTCACTCCCCTTCAAAATGGTTTGAGGTTTTTTTGTATTTCTCTGTATTTTGGAGAGTAAAGATGCATAAAGTCACTGCCTGAGAAATTGCTTGGTCTGATTGCTCCACTGCCCAGCCCTAAATTAGAATCACTGAATCATTAAGGTTGGAAAAGACCTTAAAGGTCATCAGGTCCAACCTTTAACCAAAAACCACCATTCTCACTAAACCATACCACAAAGTGCCCCATCTACTCAGTGTTTTGAGCACTCCCAGGGATGGTGATTCCACCACTTGCAATGAGCCAGACAGTGAATAATTATTTCCTGATCATAACTCTTTCCATCATTCATAAGTTTATAAAACTCTGTCACATCATTCATTAATCACGCACCTTCCAGTTGTCTCTTTTCAAATAAGAGAAAAATCAAGATTCTAAACTCTTTCATAGTTTTCCATACAATAAAATGTCATCTGAGGACCTACATTTGGGACAGAATTTCGGGGATAGAACCATTCCCAGACATCCTGAGCAGTTCTGATGCCATTTGGCAGTGTTCACACTCTGTATAATGCCAGTTGTGACAGTACTACCAGGTGTCTGAAAATAAGAGGAATAAAAATTCTGTGTACTTGAAGTGTTCCTGTTTCTGCTTGAATCCACAAAACCCAGTACCACCAAGTTCAGATTTCTGTGTGTTAGGCTATTTCAAATACTTGTGACTTCTTTTTTCTAAATGCAGGAAGACACATTGAAATTGCAAGGGGATTTTTTATAGTGAAATATAATTTCCTCTTGGATGTTGAACTGAATCTTGAATTCTACCTCTCCTTTTCTGTTATAAACCTTGCAAACCAGGATCATAATATGGCCATTTCTAAATTTAAAGGTAAACACTAAGAGATTTATCAGGATGGATGCATTTAGGAGTGCAGATGATCAGAGTGAGTGGTATATTTAGTTCTGGTGATCAATCTGCTAGAGGACAACAGCCTGTGAGCCACACAAGCAAAGCAGCTCTCTCAATTTTATGGCAGTGATGCAGTAAAGGCATCCAGGTTCAAATCCTGATCAAGATGCAAATCTGAGACCAGACATGCCTGAAAGGAGTTGCTGCTGCCTGAAAAATGGCACATCAGCTGGGAGGTTTCTCGAAAAGAGTCTCACAAATTTAAAAAAGCAAGGAAATTAGTTTTCTCCCTCATGCAATGAATGACTTCCCATGACTTTTCCCTCCTGGCTGAAATGTCAATCCAAGTCTTCGAGATGAGAAAACACATACCCAAGGTCTATAAAGAGGAGGGGGAAATCATATACAAGATACCCTAGTATATTAAAAACCTAGCAGGAAACATTTGCAATATCCTGTAGAGAATATCAGAATATAACATCAGTGTGTGTAACCCAAGCTGCAAAGCCACATGCAGGGGGGTGGCATAGAATCTTCTTGCAGAAAATACTCCTTTTTATCCCAGGGCTAGAACACAAATACAGGCATGTGGAGATGGAGATGGTGCTTTTGAATATTTGCCATTTGAAATCTTAATCCCTGTTATTATGACTTCAAAGCCACCTGCCACCCTAAAAAGAACATGGAACAATACAATGCACACAGGATTTGTTTATTCCCTTGGTTTTTAACCATGATGGGTTTTGATTCAGGTTTGGAAACAGTTTAAAAGAGTGACCAAATTCTGTCTGCTTTAAGCAATCCCAGAGAAGACCTCGGTTTTCTCTGTCCCCGTATCTCTCTGGCCCAGAGACTGACCTGATCCCTCAATTTTAGCACAGTGATGCAGATCTTGGTTATTTATTTGCAGCCCACAACATGGGTTGCAACATGGAAGTGCTTATGGACAGATAAGAGAATAAGACTGAGAGGGACCTTCTCAGTGAAGCTCTAATTTGGCCAGTAACCAAAACATCAGGAGTTGTTTTGTTCCTAAATTGTAACAGAGGCTGTGATTGAGTGTGTAATCCCCACGTTGGCCAGGGAAGGATCGCAGAGCTGCCAGGGCTGTGCTTTTCTGTGTTCACTGTACTTCTGTTATAGATGGAAATTATGACCAAGCCAATTTCATAATTAATAATAAAAATTTCTTATGAGATCACATTCCAAATTTAGAGTCCAAAATTGTCCCGACCGCAACTCGGTCGTAATCGCCACAAGTCTAGGAAACAGAGCGGTCCCGGGGATCCAGCTCTGGGTGAAACAGCGGTCTGACGGCGTCAGAGTCCCTCTGTTTTCACACCAGTGTCCCGGTNTTCCTCACCACCTAAGTTAGCAAATTCCTTCAGCTCAGCTCTTATACCTCTATAATTCCTAAAAACATCTACAACTACAACTTATTACATGCACACCAAAATTGCACGAATTATACCCATATATAACACTTCCATCAGCACATCTCCTCCCCACAGGGGCCCGTTTCACCCATCACCAGGCTGAAACCCTTCATACTGTCCTCTGCCTGGCCAGAGTCCCAGTTTCATCCCACATTCCCTCTCCTGAAGTCTGGGATGTGAACAGCTTCAACTCCTTAAAGACCAGTTTAACAGCAAATTTCCTGACTCTTCTTGGTTTTGGATTTTTTTTTTTCACATACTGTGTTCTCCTAAGTCTCGCCAGCAGCTCTGAGAATAAAAATCAAAGGGCTGCACCGTTCAGCTTCCCAAAATTTCACTGTGAGGCAGCTTTTTGTCACAGAGTAGAGAAATGAGAAGCTATTGTGTGCACAAATCTTGGTGAACAAAATGAAACCTGCAGAGGTTTTGGATACCACCAGTGCAGATGATGTTGTGAAAATATTTTACAGTGCTGGCTTGTAAAAGATTTTCTGAGTAGGGCTCTCAGCCTTAATTTTTTCTGTGACAGCCAAGTGAAATCCTCAGGGCTTTTATTCCAACAGGGAATGGTGCCATGACCTGTTGTGAGAACTGGAAGAAAAAGACCTCATGGTCCTGAAAACACTTGATTTTTTTCCCCAAAATTCACAAAAGAAGACTGAATCTGTCATCATTTGCCCATATTTTGCCAGAATCTGTAAAATCTTCCTCCTAGCCCAGGCTAAGCTGTTTTCTGAAATATGATGCTTCCCAACCTCCCAGTGTAGACTCCATCTCAAGAATCTGAAATTCCTCTTGTTCATTAGCCTGCAAATGGACAAATGGCTCACTTGGTGAAAAAACTCCACAGATGTGGGGAAAATTTAGCCAACAGATTTTCACGGTAATGATTTCCCCTCATCACAGAAACAAAGGCACAATTAAGGGACGGGAAACATCCGAATTATTTGCTGATGATGAAAAGAAGAAAATTGGATTCATGTTTTCCAACTTTGAATATGGGAAAATGATGTCACCCTCCTTTCCCTGGGCCACAAATCTTGGCTGTTGTCATTAGTCTTTTCATTCCTCCTATTGTTCTCTCAAGAAGCTGGAAATTGTTGATTTTCATCAGTTACTGAAACCACAGCAGAGCTGTTGCACTTAGAGTAACAAAGGACTGGAACTATGAAAAGTTCAGCTTTCTTGAGGGGTTGCAGAATGGCACTGAAGTTTAGGGAAATTTCCTCTGGATTTACCAACATGGGATACAAGGTAGTGGGGACCTCCTCCAGAAAAGAAAATGGCACAAAAATCAGGAAAGCTCTTTTCAGGGACTTCCCCCTTAGAGTGTTCTTCAGACTGTGATTTGAAAAAAGAAAATTTCAAGCTCTAGATTTGTCACTGGATGAAGAAATCATATGCCTGGGCCCAAATTTTGTGTATAATCCATTAGGATCTATTGAAGACAAGAGAGTGCAAATCCACAAATAGCATTCCAACTCCTTTTCCCAAGGATATAAGGTTCTGCTTCTAGCTTCCCATGAAGAAAGCTAACCCAGAAAATCCAAGGATGCACTTTCTGAACCAGCACCAAAATACTGCCACTGTGGAGATTCATCCATCACCCATCTGGAATCAATAAACCAACTAGGACAAAACCACACCTGAAGAGGTCAGACAGGAACATTTCTTTGAAATGTTGCTCAGCTGCTCAGCACAGAGAAAGGTTCACCTGCCCCTAAATATCAAGGTCTTTACCAAAGTTTGACATGGCAAATAGCAAGTGCCAAGGTGCTGGTGAATTTTCACTCCCAGTATAACAAATCCTTCCCACTGTTTGTGAGATTCATGGATATAACCTCATATTTTCTGCATATCAGAGAGTTTCCAGCAAGTGGAAGAGGTCTTCATTGGAAAAGACACATCCGTGTCCTTAAGCTCTGGTTCTGGGGCCAGCTCTCTACATGGATCCTACAAATACAAGAGGAACCAACTATTTTATCACTGGGGCACCATAAGGCTCTTCTGGAAAGCCTCTTAATTTGTGCTCCCAGCTGCATTTATTATCAAAACAGGGCCACTGAAATTCAGCACCCAAAAATTAGAGGAAACATTTGCCTTTCATTATGTGAATCAGATATCTCCCTCTCCAGTCAGCATGATCCCAGAAACAGAAACATTTTGAAAATTGGCTCCTAAAAATTTGAAAAACACTCAGAAGACACAGTATTCAGCATAAAAGAAGAGCCCAAGAAGGTATTTTTAGTTTTATCTTTAGTACAGGGTTGAGTAAGGTTCGAGGATAAACTGGGATAAACTTGCTGCAGTCACTGAACAGGAAAACAGAAACAACATATTGCCTGTCTTCTTCCTAAATTATCATTATGTTCTGGGCACAAAATAAAGCATGAATCTGAGGCTGAATGGGATCACATAATTAAAGACTACCTCAAAATGTGATCCCAGTCATGTGTTTTTCTTTGTTTGTTGTATTTGAGATTTTTATTATTTTTTCACACAGTAGTAAATACCTAAAGGCAAAAGTAGAAAAATTAAAATACTTCAAAAGTAGCCTGGGAAATTTTTGCCAGCATTGGGGTGAGAATCTTATGGAAAATGACTGGAGACAAAGACAAATAGAAGGTGAAATGATATGGAGGGAAAACCATCAGGGGACATTGTAGGGGTCCATTATAACAGCCATTAATGGGGTTAGAAAACCAGAGCAATGAGGTATTGTAGGGTCTAAGGAAAGCTGAGAGGACAAAGTGCCACATAGTTAGGTCAAAGAGAAGACTGTAATTTCATGTGGTGGTAAAACTGAACCTTAATATCACGAGGAACTCCAAGACCTTTACATCTGTCCTGGCTGGAGACCAGAATGTGCAAAGTACTGACAGTATGGACAAAGTAAGGGAGGGAGGAGTGTGACCTGGAAATATGAAACCCTATCAGGAGATAAAGGCAGATCAATTTTGCTTTCATTTGGTCAAGGAAGAAGTGAACCCGTTCTGATAATGCACTAATGTACATTGGTCTCAATACAATACAAAAATAGACCATTACAATTATATCAAAAATAATACATCAATCATAAGTAGGTGATGGTAAGATCAGATTAGTTCCTTCAACTTAGCAAAATTATAAGAAACAGTGAAATTATCTGCTTGATTATTTTTAGGCTGAAAAATTTAATTCCCCGCAATGTGAAGTTCAGAAAAATATGCATTTTCTAAACAGCAGAATTTTTTTCCACTGAGATTTGTTTGTAATGGGCAAGATGTTGCTAGGTGGGAAAACAAATGAGGATATACAGACACAGAAGAAAGGCTGCTCATGAAAGTGCAACAGAGGAAATAGTCATGAGATTTTCATATTTCTTTTCCTAGAAAATCAGAACCTAAATATCTGATTTGTTGTCTTGGATAACTATAATGTCATTTTTTGTCAGTAGTAAAAGTGAAAAAAAAACATATAAAACGAATCAAGAACTGAGATTGCTAATTTTGATGTAGTTGCTGGAAATTGAAAGGGAAATGTCAAGGATTGGCTGGGCTAAGGATGTGTCAAGCTGTGTGACAACATGGGGATGATCTTTTGAGTCATAAGTTTCAAACAATCAAAAAAAGAAGGGGTTCCTGTGACTGGTGTGGGAATGCCCAAGGAAAGAGGAGACAGATGAATCCTGTGAACTCATCTGGAGACTTGGGAGAACCCCTGAAGAACAAAGGATGAGTCTATCAAAAACAAATCAGAAAATTATCAAAAGACTTGTGAGAAGGAATTACAAGACCTAAAAGGTGTCAGGATTTCATGGAGGAGAAGAAGGAATACAACCTGAGCAGCAAATGAATCAAAGAGTCTTTGTGCAAAATTTAGCCCTCATTCTCTGTACATTCCTCTTTTTTATTGTTGTTGTTGTAAAGAAAATAATCTTCCAGGAAGTCATTACATCGATTCCCTGTCACATTAACCCATGCTGAAAACTAAGGTTCTGCCAAGGGAGACAATAGAAATGAAAGATTTGATTTCTCTCTTTCTCTCTCTGTTTTTGATGGAAGCTATTCCAGCTCAGGTGTCTTTGCATTATTAATTCTCCCTCATTTATTGGCTTCAGTGTTTTCCACCAAACTTGCTCATATCAAACTTGTTCAGATCACAGGACCACAGCATCACTGAGGGTGGAAAAGACCTCTAAGGGCTTCAAGACCAATCATTAACCCAGCACTGCCAGGTTCACCACTAAACCATGTCCCCAAACACCACATCTACACATTCTTTGAACACTTCCAGGGATGGTGACTCTACCACTGCCCTGGGCAACCTGTTCCAATGCTTGACCACCCTTCCAGTGATGATTTTTTTTTAAATTTTAATATCCAGTCTTAATTTCCCCTGGCAATATTTGAGGGTCTTTCCTCTTGTCCTTTCATTAGTTACCTGGGATTGACCCTCACCTGGTTACAACTTCCTCTCAGGTGGGTTTAGAGAGGGACAAGGTCCCCTCAAGCCTCCTTTTCTCTGGGCTGAGGCCCTCCAGCTGCCTCAGCCACTCCTCATCAGACCTGTGCTCCAAATGGTGCTGGTATTTTCTGGATTGTGGGCACAAGAACAAATCCTTATGGTGCAAACACAGCTGTGGTGCCTAAGCAGAGTTCTCTGGGGACTCTGGAATGAGGGAGGATGCTCAGACTCCTGGCCTGTAGTAGTGAGGTCATTGCAACAGGATATCCAACATGGAACTTGTCCTCAGGTATGGTGGTGCACACCTGCCTGAGGTCTGAAGATCAAATCCTTCCCACAGAGGAAGGAATCATTGCTAGCACCGACCCAGAAATGTCTGTTTCTTGAACAAAGATGATCATATCAGCTGCTATTTTTATCTTTGGATGCATATCAATAATGTCCTCCCTGAAAGGGTTTCCTTCATGGATCCACTTGTGCTGAATGTCACTTCCCCAGCAATCCCCATTCCCCTGAACCTAAATCCAAGTCTTTGAACAGCCTGCCCTGTTTCCTGTAGCTCTGCCTCTCCCACTTTCTCTCTGGTGGTTGCACATTACCTGAGGCTGTACTAGTTGAACTCTCTAGCAAGAGTTTTCTGTGTGTTCTTTGCTATCAAGGGAACAGGCAATTTAGCAGTACAGCTGTTTGAAAATGCTGTGCTGGGAGATTTTCAGCTTTAACAGCTCATTGCAGGGCTTGTTTGTTTTTGTTTTTTAATTACTTCTCATTTTGAAATGTGTGCTGCTCGTTATAATCCATCACATGTAAGGATATAATTTATCATGTTGGAAAGTTGAAATTGAAAAAAAAAAAAAAGCCATACCGTTTCAAAACTTTCTTTTTCCTTGTGGATTTGTAACTTCTCATTGTAAATATTCATTCCAGTCTGGAATGATGTTTTTCTTCAAAACAAATCAGCATTTATCATACAAAGGATATTCTGAATTTTTCTCAGCTCTAATAAGTGGATTGAGAAGTCGGTGATGAGTCCTCAGTTTAAAGGGAAGTGGGATGTTTTAATGAAGGGATGGTATTCCTTTGCCAAACATCATCCTGAGCTGTATTTAGGTGCTGCTGTGAAAGAAAGAATGCTTTTTAAACTGCATTCACACTCTGTTGCCATTGAATATTCTGCAATGGAGTGGATACCACTGATTTTCTGTAGGTAACAGGTGACAACTGGTGCATTCACTGTGTGTGCTTCACCTTTGAAAGAGTGTAAACCAATCTCAACAGATTTTCCTGCTTGGTTCTCTTGTCCTTTCAGGTCAATGTCCTCTGTCTGTCCTATTACAGTGTCTACTCTCATTTATTTTTCATTACAAAGCTGGTGAAGGGTCTGGAGAGTCACTTCTACGAGCAGCAGCTGAGGGGGCTGGGTTTGTTTAGCCTGAAAAGAAGGTTCAGGGAGGGTCTTACCACTCTCTAAAACTCCCTGACAGGAGGCTGTAGCCAGGTGAGGCTTGGCCTCTTCTCCCAGGAAGAAAAGCAAGCAACAGGATGAAAGGAAATGGCCTCCAGATTCTCCAGAGGAGACTCATGCTGGGCATCAGGAAGAATTTCTTCACAGAAAGGGTGTTCAGGCATTGGGAGGGGCTGCCCAGGGAGGTGGTGGAGTCACCATCCCTGGAGATGTTTAAGAAACAATTGGATGTGCACTCAGTGCTCTGGTCTGGTTGAGAAGTTGGTGATCAGACAAAGGTTGGACTCAATGACCTTGGAGGTCTTTTCCAACTTTAATGATTCTGTGACTGCCACCCATTCCTCCCTTGGCTTGTCAGTGGTTTTCCTTGGATGTAAGCACAGCAAATGAACAGAGTCCTTTCCCTGGAAGGCCACAGACACTGACAAATAAGTCCTGGCAGCCCTTCCTGCAGCAGACTGGCACTCCTTTGCTCTAACACTCTGCACCAAGAGCAGGGCTGACAAGGAGGAGCAGTTTTGCAGTACAACCC
This sequence comes from Ploceus nigricollis, assembly GCA_013399945.1. Classification (NCBI taxonomy): domain Eukaryota; kingdom Metazoa; phylum Chordata; class Aves; order Passeriformes; family Ploceidae; genus Ploceus; species Ploceus nigricollis. The sequence continues at coordinate 279,162 of VXBC01010539.1, forward strand.
TCTGTCAAAGCCCATCCTGCAGCCCTTCAGAGAGGGCAAAGCAAAATCACCAAATTTCACACTGACACGGGCATCCATCCCCCTGCCAGCCAGGGGATAGATCTGATCACAGGCTGGTGACTGACAGAGGTGACTTCTCAAACCACTGAAGCAAGATTATCCAGGGCTCCTTTGTCAGTGCCCTGCAGCTCCAAGCAGGGAACATTTTGGCAGGCAGCTGCCCTGACTGCTCATGCTCTGTCTGTCACACACTAACACACATTTATGCACATGTGAAGGAATCACTAAGCAGATGTACTCACAACAGCTCCTAAACTGTGTTTTTATTTTGCAGTCACAACAGCCAGCACCATAGAAATCAGGCATTGATCAAAATTATTGAACAATTAAGGCATGATAATGAGCATCTAATACAGCTGCTAATGTAATTACAGTGTCATATCACTTAAAGTTGTGCTGCTGGGTGGTGAGGTAGGATGCTGGAATATTAAGGGCATCTCTCACTCCTGTGCTCATTCAACATATTCCAAAAATGCAGTTAAGTGAACCTGGGGAGGAACAAAAGCCAAAATTGGAGATAAAAATGTCGCTAGCAGTGCCACCAATTGTCCACACAAGTGGCTTTCCAATGGATAGGTACCAATGCTTTGTTTTGCTGCACTGCATCTGAAGAAGGGATAGAAAAAAGGGGTAGAATTTTGCTTCCAGACAAAGAAGTTCAAGGGTGTGGGACCAAAAAGAGGAGGAAGCTGAAAATACAAGTCAGAATTTATCATGCAAGTGGAGCACAGGTAGCAATTTTATTCTTTCCATTGGCCATGATCCCTTGACTGTGGATAAGGCTTGTAGGAGAGTGACAATCCCTTTGTCTTACAAGTGTAAATACTGCTTCAGGGAATATTTGCAGCTCAAGAGGGAGCCTCAGGTTTGTGTGCAAAGCATAAGGAACGTGGATTGGTTCTGTTAATCATGCTTGTGCAAAAGTCAGGCACATATGTAGGAGAACGTGCGTGTTCAAAGGTGCCCATGCTTCATTTGCAAATGAAAAGTGTATCTTCTTTCCATATGTAACATGCCAAATGGAGAGGATCCAAAAAAATCCTCAAAACTCTGCCTGTCTTGCACTTCCAATGCTGTAAAATCTGAAAAAGCGTTGAAGCTTCTTTCCAAACGTGGCTCTAAGTACCTTCAGCATCACCATCATTTCATGGAGCAGTAATGATGCAATGGAGGGTGACTCGACATTCAAGCACCATTTAAGATCATGATTTATTTCTTTAAAATTATATTTCCACCTTCTCAAGGGAGAATCCCAGAGTTAAGACATGTAAATGACCAAATTTATCAAGGGACTGTTTTACTAACTTGACTGTGTTTAAAATTTAGTCCTGAAATTTTAAAGCATTTCACCATTCTTTAGCCCTGTAAAGTGTAGGTAACTCTGTTGGTTCAGTCATGTATGTTGTGGGTGATCTCAACTAATTTTCAGTGTTTAAATTCACCTTAAGTGAAACCCACTTAGCTGAAACTTAAGTGTTAACCTGTAGATATGCACCAGTGCCTAAATGTTTGTTGTAGCCAGTGGAGAACTGATCAGTCAGAGCAGCCCCACTCCATCCAGTAATCTGGAAAACCACTAGGGACATAATTAATGTGTCTAAAAATATGCTTTTGAGGTGATTCCTCCCCTCTGCTCTGCTCTGGTGAGACCCCACCTGCAGTGCTGCACCTGAAATGTTCTACAATACACCTCTGCCTCAGCTGAGGGAGGTTCAGTTGTCTCAGCAAAGGTGACCTGGTGACCTGTGAGATGCCCTGAGATTCCTCTTGTGGATGTCTGAGGTATAAAAAACATCCACAGGAAATACCCCAGCTCCTGAAGCTTCTGTCCTTGTGGTGCCAGGTTGGATAGATAAAGAAATACATATATTCAAGACAGTATCAGGTTTCTTTAGAAGCTATGAACTTGTGCACGTTTCAGATGCATAAACACAAGTTTTTAGTGCCATTTTTGATGTGTTAGGGTATCCCTCCTGGATCCAGTTAGTAGTGCAGAGATCCTATGTCAGATCTGCCAGTTTCCCAATGGAAGGTCTTAGTTGGCACCATATATCTATGGAGATTAATAGAGTCAATTTAGAGGGAAATTTAGAGGGAAATTCACCTGGCCAAATACAGGAATTCGATTTAGGATGAGGTGAATTAGCCTTACAATCCATTAACACTGCTAACTCTTTCCCCTTCAACCATAAAAGCAACCCATAGTGATCTCATCACCTATAATCACCTATCCCAAGTGCTGTTAATATCCACATTTAATTAAATTCATCATAACAAAACTAATAGGCCTCTTTTTTTTTTTTTAGACAATTTATAATTTTTTCTGTTTCATTTTGGTAATTGCCTTGGTTTTGGAAAACACAGAATTTTTTCCCTATAACTGGAGTCCTTACGTCTTCTTTTCTCTGGGAACTACAGAAAATCAAAAAAGTAAATTACTTCCTTGGAAGAAGAGATCCGATCTTTTTTTTGACAGCTCTTTTCTCACCTCATTATTTCTCCATCACAATAACTAAAGCTGTCAGATTCCTGACAGAAAACTGCAAGGGAAGCATGCTGCAAGCAGCTGGTCTTCACAGAGCTGTTGGTTCCCTGCTCTCCCCACCCTGTTCCCAAATGTAGAGTGCACAAACAAAGCAAAACAAAGCAGAAAATACATTTTCTTCCACAGGTACAGGTTGGCCAAAGGAATGGGGAATTTCACTGACATGTTCACAAATGTGAGACTAGAAACAGAAAAATGGATAGCTGGATGATGAAAAGCATGAGTGGGTTTGTTGAGCTAGGATCTAAGGATTTGTGTCATGGATGAATTACCTTCCTTCCCTCCCTTGGTTTTTGGATGTTGGGGTTTGCTGGATGTGCTCTGAGATCCACAGGTGGAAAGTGATGTATAGGACCTAGGAATTATGGGATAATTCCCTAGGAATTATGGCTGATGTTGGATCTAGAAAAAGAAGTTATCATAGAATCACAGAGTCATAGAATCATAGAATGGCCTGGGTTGGAAGGGACGTTAAAGATCACCTCATTCCACAACTCCTGCCCAGGGCAAGGACAACTTCCACTGCTGTGTTACAGTGTGTTAGAGGTGAGGAATACCCTAAGGCATGGAAAGGTGGTTTGGGAAGTATAAATGTGGGAAAATAGAGCTCTAAGGGGTCAGAAAAGGCAGGTCAATTGCAAACGTGGCTTTGACCTGTTTTCTGCAAAAGCTCTTTTTGTCTCCTTCCCGATGGATCTGCTCACTTTCCTCTAAAAGGCTTAGAGGGTTGGAGTCATCACATTAACTGTTTGGTGTTTATATCAAGAAGCAGTAAACCAAAAGCTTTTAGATCAAATTTTCTCCTTTGAGGAGGAAAAAAAATCAGGATTTGGTATTGACATGGGCTCCTGCTATGTAAATTGGGTCACTTTTCACACCACTCACTCTTAAAATAAACATTTACTTGTTGAGCCTTTTACCTCCTCCTCTTTCTCCACACCAGTATAATTATTAATGTCATTCCTGAAATGTGTCCTGAGGAACTGCAACCTTTACAAAAATAGTCACTGAGGCTGTTGACAGTAATTTATATATGTTTAGGCTACCAATAAATCTTGGAGTTAAAGGAAGCCTACAGCAAGGACAGCCCCATGCCCTGGCAAGCAAATAATTTAGGAAAACTATTTGCATAATCAACACATTATGAGGTATCAGGACATCTCTCCTTGTTGGTCTTGGTATTCATCTGATGTCATTATCAAGGTAGACATGACAAATAATATTTTATGTCTATGAATGATAATCAGCACACTGCAGAGTGTGTATCTTTATTGATTTGATTAAAGGCTTTGATCTGGGAAATTACCAATTAATGCTATCTAAATTAGTCTCTGTGGGTTTGGACAGAGCAGCAGGAAAATAATTCTCTCATAAAGCTAGCGATTGGACACAAAAGCAATTTGTTTAATCGTGCTAAATCTGAAAAGAAAATATTCAATTTAGAGGTTTCCTGCAGGTCAGTCCTCAGTTCCTCATCAGTCATTAATAACTGCACTTCAGCCCCACCGTCTGAAATTGCATGGGCACTTTAGAGAGGCTTAATTATAAAAAGACAGGGAAAAAAGTCTTCCCTAAACAGCTGAGAGTCTGTGACAACTGGATCTGCTTCAAAGAGTGAGGACAGAGCAGAGCAGTTTTGGAAAGGAACTTGCTAATCTGGCAAGGAGGGGCTTGACCTCAGCTTGCTGGGCTAGGGACAGCAACACCCTGGGGTACTCAGAAACCATGGATGAGAGGAAGCAAGCAAAGCACGGGGCAGAAGAGGATGGTACTCTCCTTTGAGGAATGAGAAAGCCATGTGCAGTGCAGAGCTGTGGCACTGGAATTACAGGGATTTGGAGGAAACTCACAGTGCTGCAGCACTGTGATGGACAGAGCATTTTTAAGGAGAGGCAGGGAGGATGGCAGCAGGGTTGTTTTCTCTCACCTGGTTCTGCTGGGGAACAAGCTGCAGATGGGCCAGCAGAGTTCTCTTATGAGGAGAAGCTAAAAGAGACTTACAGAATTACAAAATAGCTGAGTGAGAAGTGATCCCCATGGGGATAATCCAGTCCAACTCCTGGCCCTGCACAGGACAACTCCAAGAGTCACACCAGGTCCCTGAGAGCATTTTCCAAACTCTTCTTGGACTCTGTCAGGCTTGGGGCTGTGACCACTTCCCTAGGGGCCCATTCCACTGCTCAACCACCCTCTGGGTGAAGAACTTTTTTGTAATATCCAACCTAAACCTCCCCAACACAACTGCAGGCCATTCCCTTGGCTCCAGTCACTGTCACCACAGAGCAGAGATCACTGCCTGCCCCTCCTCTTCCCCTCAGGAGGAAATTATAACTGCAATGAGGTTTCCCCTCAGTCTCTTCTTCTCCAGGCTGAACAAACCAAGGGACCTCAGCTGCTCCTTGTGTGGTTTCACCTCCAAACCCTTCACCATCTTCTTTACCCTCCTTCAGACACACTCTAATAGCTTATTAATCTTCATCTATAGTGATGACTTTTTTATATTTTGACCTGTTTAGCCAGAAGAGAAGGCTAAGGGATAACTAACTCCAATCTCCCCAAAATTTAGTGGTATTAGAGCAAAGGCAGATAAAGGCTTTTTTCAGAGGTGCCCCACTAAAGGCAGAGGTCACAAATTTCAGCTGTTTGGAAATATTTTAAAAAATTCTTCATCACCAGAATGTTTAAGTACACATTTAGTGGTACACACTTAACACATGTGTTAAGTACACACAGGCTCATTTATTTGAGCCTGTGACATCTCAAATACTTCCAGATTTTGTGGCACAGCCAAGAGGAAGGAGGTTTACCTTGGAAATCAGCCCTGTCTTCAGCAGAAGTTTCAATTAGGGAACTCCGATACCCTTTCCAACCAAAGTGATTCTTTTATTCCTCACTGGCTTGCAGAGTAACTCAGCAAATAAACATTACTTAGAATTTGGCTCTTCATCCATAGCAGTGGCACCACTTGTCTGAAAGCTCCCTCAACATATTTTGCTGCTCAGAATCCTGATACTTGTAGCAGTGAATACAACACAGGCAACTCAGGAAGTGGAGAAAAATATGTCTAAATAAAAAGTGTTGCTACAGATCCCCATTTCACCTCTAAAATCCTCCTGAAGTTATCCTCAGAACGGGCATTAATTTATATCACAGAGTCACAGAATTAACCAGGTTAGAAAAGACCTTTGAGATCATCAAGTCCAATCTATGACTCATTGGAGTCTCCTCATTTTCCATGGTTGTAGTGCAGGTTTTGAATGACCAAAATAAGACTGTGGAAATTTTTATTGAAAGAAAGCAAAATATTCCCTGTCCATGGCGTGGGGGAATGGAACTAGATGATCTTCAAGGTCCCTTCCAACCCAAACCTAGAATTCTACGATTCTATAAAAAACCACATAAATTTCAGTGTTACTTGTTCCAAATGCAATCCTGTGCCTTCAAGAGTTTATAACCTAATAGTAGCACAGAACTATTTCACACGATAAGTTGAATCATTACCCAGATGTTCCTCCTAAGTATGAAATAAGTTGTTTGATGCTTTTCTCCTTTCAGCTGCATCCTGGAAGTCACACTGAAAAATGTAATTTGCTACAAAACTTCTGCCAAGAAGGACTCCACATGAACTCAGTATCACCAAGGATTTTCTCCGTTGCATCATTGAACCATTAAACTCAGATCACTGGCATGGCTCAGTGTCTTGCACGAGCTCTTCTCTTAACTTCAGGGAAAGACCAGTGAGGATTTAAGGTTTTGGTCTGTTGGTTCTCGTGTTTATTGCTCCCATTACCAGCTTGGAACATGGAAAACCGAATCCAAGCCTTTTATTGCCTGGCTTTAGTTTCTATAAAATTCTGTACATCCCCTTGGCTGCGAATTTGCTGGATTGATTGTGGGGGTGTTTTTTGGAGGAACTTGAAAGTGAGCGCTGTATGAACACGTTCTTGGGATACAGCTGTTCGTTAGCACAAATTACCTCTTGTTCTGACCACCTCCCCCTCCAAAGCACCTACTGAGAGAGAGAAGGGAAGATATGAGCTTTGCCATGGCAACCCAACACCTTCTAGTGAAATTAAAACCCAAATGGAGAAGGATGGCAGGCTCAGTTGCAAACAAAAACCTCACTTTTCCTCTCAAATTAAGCTGATGGAAGTTTTGGATGTGTCTTGAGATATTAATAACTAGTCAGAATTTTTCTAGAGACGGTGAGATGAACAAAATAATTACAACAGTGGCAGTAAGACTGGTAATAAAATGAGCACCTCTCTTTGAACTTGAAGCTATCATTAGATTGACTGAGGAGATCAGCATTTGGGCTTAAGTCCCTAAAGCAGAGTCTCTGGCTCATACAGAGGTATGAGAAAAATACTGTTCCAGTATTTCAATCTTTTTAAATAGCAGAAGAGTTTCCCATGGGGCACAGTTTGTAGAGGAAGGAAGTGCCTCGTTATTTTGTTTTACAGGGTGTCATTCCAGACCCAGAGCCAGGCAGGATTATCCTTTTGCAGGGGAAAAATATAAAAATAGTCCTCGATGCATCAAAGAAGGCAAAAATTAGACTGGAAAACAAGATGAGCTTAGGTGTGGCTCACTGACCTTTACATCTGTCAATCTGCTCTTTAGAACATGAGATGAAAATATGCTACTGTCCTGCTTAAGAGAATTTTTTGTTAAATGACTTGGATGGTGAGGGGTTTGATTTCAAATCCTCATTTGGACACCCTCTGAGCTGGTTTTGAGAGGAAAGGCAACCCAGCTACCATCCCCTGGAATTTTTTTCTGATTGTTTTCTGGCTCACACATCCTATTTTACACAAATACAGGGAATGGGCTTAGGACCCAGAGATAAATATACCTTCATTTTTTCCTTCAATGGTTTTTTCTCTCTCTCTTAATGGAATTTTATTTTATCCTAGACCAAAGATTTATTTTCTGAGAATTTTCATGTGTTTCCATTCTGATAAATTGCTACTTTCAAAAAATTTTGTGTATGATTAAAAAGCTCCTGGGTAGTTCTGCCAGTAGTTCCTGTTCTGAAGACTGTATGACCTACACCACTTTCATCAATGGAAGTAACAGCAATTTAGGAAAAAATAAGTTTCTATTTGAGCTTTCTCATCACTGACATTCGGGAACTGAATTTTCATGTCATGTTTCTTCTATGTAATGGAGGGTCAACAAATCCAAGATATTACAGCCATATCTCACTGCTGGTCAACACCTTGAAATAAATATGGAGCTCAGATTTTGCTTAACGTGATTTCCTCTAGTACCTGATGGCAACTTTAAATCAAATCACTCCTCGTTACACTTCCCATCTTATGTCAGTGATGCTTGAGCATCTCAATCCTCACACAGAATTCCAGACATTCAAGAACCTGTAAACTTCATTCCACCCTTACCAGCAAGATGGAGCCAACTGCAGAAGAGACAATGTGGGATGGGCTTACTGTAACCCCCATTCCCTGTCCCCTTGAGCCACTGGGGAGGAGGAGATAGGGAAAATCTGGAGTGAAGCTGAGCCCAGGAAGAAGGAAAGGGAAGAGGAAAAGAGTTTTTAAGATTCGGTTTTATTTCTCATTTGCCCCGTCTGATCTGAATGAAAACAACTTAAATAAATTTCCCCAAGTCTAGCCTATGACAGCAATCAGTGAGTGATCTCTCCCTGTCCTCATCTCACCCCACAAGCCTTTAATTATTCTTTCTCTCCCCTGTCCAGCTGAGGAGGGAGGTGATGGAGCAGCTTTGTTGGTCACCGTGTGTCCGGCCAGGCTCAACCCATCACAAGGTCTAATAAAAAGTAACACCTTCCCAACACGGGTACACTGATCTCACTTGGATGACTACACCTCTCTTTTTAGCATGGTTTTTAAACTAAAAGGGGAGAGATTTAAATTAGACGTTAGGAAGAAATGTTTTGGGGGTGGTGAGGGCCTGGCACAGGTTGCCCAGAGAAGCTGTGGACCGTATCCCTGAAAGTGTCCAAGACCAGGTTGGATGGGGCTTGGAGCAACCTGGGATAGTGGAAGGTGTCCCTGCTCATGGCAGGGAGTAGGAATGAGATGATCTTGAAAGTCCTTTCCAACCCAAACCATTCTGGGATTCTATGATTTTTCTCGAACACATGGAAGTTACTCATGCCTACAACCCTGTGATAAGATAAGGCTGTGGCTCACACAGGGACAAGGAATCTCCAACTGCAGAAAAGACTTGCACTCACAGTCCTCCAATTATCCTGATCTGGCCTTGCATTTCAACCACCAGTTTTATGTTTCCTTCAAAAGAGATTAACTTTCTGGCTAATTTGAAGGTGAAGCTCTCTAGACAGCATTTTGTAACGACAGAGATCTGACTGAAATGCCCAGATTCTGAAAGAAATAGTTTCAACCTACTGAGAAAGATGCAAACGTGTGGGTTTAGAAATCTCATTTATTGTTATTCACCCAAGCTCTTCATTTCTTCCTCTAAAGGGAGCTCACACAAAGCTCCTCGAGTGTGTGGGATGGAACAAAACCTTCAAAAGCCTTAACGAGGTTCTCGGAAAAAGTTGGTTAGCCTGTTTAGTCATAAGATGTTTTCATCATACACTTTCATTTTCATTTAAATGAAAACATTTTGAAATAAGGAAGTTAAAATTCTGTTTGGAAAGGGAAAATGAAACAGTTGGAAATGCACTTTTGGTGCAGAAGAAATGAATTTTTCAAAAAGCAATTCCAAAAGTTAGCATGTATCAAACCAAAGTTTTTTCTTTTACAATTTCGTTTCCTTGGAAGTTTTATTGAAATGGGATATATTGGCTCCATTTCCAAATAGTAAAATGGTTGGAAATTATGGAATTCCTCTAAGTGGAATTTCTTTCCCTGCCAAGCTCTGCTTTGAGGGAGGAGGAGAAATGCAATTTTCTTTGAAATATAACTCAAATGACTTGTAGGTAGGAACCATTCTTGTAGGTGTTGTAATCATTATATTGGTGTCTACACTAAACATTTTTCCTTTTACTTGAATCCTTTTTTTATGTCTTCCTCCTATTACAATCTTAGACACTGTTTTTTCCTGTGGCTGTGTACTGCCTGTCCATGGGCTGAATGTGAAACCATTAAACTCCTCTATATTACACAGCAGAATTTTTCAAACTTGAAAAAGTATTTACTCAAAGATGACAACAGTCCCCTAGATTGCCTACAGGAACTACAGTACAGTAAAATAATTCACTGAGCTGGAACCTTACTTTTAGCATCTTGATCAAAAAAACTTCCTCTAAGAACATTAAAGATTAAACTATAGAAAATATAAATAAATGGTGTTAATATGTGTTACAAAATGTGGCACATGATTACAAATTACAAACCTTGATGGTGTTTATTGGGGTATTTACTTGTCACAGCACCTGTAGTCACTGCTTCTCTGGCTGTAGATTCTTCTGTCCTCTAAGATCATACTACCTCATAGTAGTCCTACTTTTCCACAGATTCAGGTGTGCCTGGAGCAAAACTCTACAGTACTAAGTGCCTTTTGGCAATACATTTCATAATAAATCTTAAAAGCCTCTGCTTCATCCTTGCCAGAAAGTATTTTGGGAAAGGTTGCCAAATTGCTGCAATTTGAAGAACATGGCTTCCATTTAATGAAATCTCTGGTTATATTGAAGCACATAATCGTGTGGAAAATGCACAAGAATTACATTTCTGCCTTGGAACTGCAGCCTTAAAACGCAGATCAAAAATCGGAGAAAAGGGAAAAACCAAGAGAAAAGCACTTTGCGTCCCTCCAATCTCCACTTCCATCAGACAAGCAGGGTCACCTTGTATTCTGCTGGAGATCGACACCCCTGCCCTCAGCTGAAGTGCCCATGTATTTAGACTTTCATTTTTCCTGTTAAAGAGCTCCCATGAGACACTATCTGCACGAGAAATGTCTGTCATTTATTATTGTGACACAAGCCACAGTCCGCAGCCTGTCTGGCAAACCACCACAGAGAAAATTATTCAAGAGATCGGGACCAGTCTTAAAGCTCTTTTACAGCCCCCAAAGCAGGGGCTACACCCACAGAAACCAAAAATATTTTTGGCTTGAAGTCTGCAGTTGACTGTCACACTGACTTATTCTGAGGAATTAAAAAACCACAATGTTTATTTTGGGAAAGAAATAAAAGGGCCAACCTGTAAAATAGTCAGACCTGAGCTGCTTATGACTTCATCACGAGTTAATTACCCATAAAGGCATCTCATCTTTGTCCCTGCCTGCTCTTCAGGTAAGTTCTAGGTGTTTACTGTTCATTATCAGTTGATACTAATGGAAAATCTACAGCCTATCACTTGAATAAATACAACATTTTGGAGAGTCTTGTAGCCTAAGCAGTGCTAATGTCAGTCATGAAATATGCCTAGAGTAAAACCACTAGATATCTTGGGCTGAAAAAGGGAAGTCCTACAAAAATTCCGACCTAGATTGTAATAGCATCCCATGTTTAAATATTTGGGTTCTTAAATATCACTAAGAAATGAAGTTCCTGAAAAAATTCACCTGTTATAACACCTTCCTGCTCCTGCTGTAGTGATTACCATAGTCCCATGCAAAATTTATTTTGTCTGAAATATCATGAGAATTGAAAATCTCGGCACAGATGTGCACTAGATTCAGGTGTCAGCTTTCAGGGAACTGTTCCCATTACTATATATCCATAAATATAAAACTGGAAAAAACAGGGATTGTGTTTTGCTTCCTTCCTTCTCCATTACTCTTGTTCAATAAGCAAGTTATAATTTCTAAACAAAGACCTGTATGAAAGCTATTAAAAACACTGAATGCAAGTTTTGTAAATAGTTAACGTTGAGGGGTTGAATCCAAGCCTTGAATCCAAGTTTTCTGAACTCACAATTTCACCACAGGTGATGGAGATACTTGGGATCTGAGGACATCTGCATGATACCCCTCATCCCTGTCCTTGTCACCCCTCATCCCTGTCCTCAGAACATGCAGTGAGCCATCCCTTTCCTTCACTGCTCTCCTCCAAAGAGCAGTTGCAGTGAAGCTTGAGAGGGAAGTACCAGATTTTGAGTTTCCTACATTTTATCTCATCCCCTGAGGGTAATTGATGGCAGTGGTAGAAGATTAAAAGTTTAGGTCTCTCCCACTCCACTGCAGCACCATCTTCTTCAATGGCACTGCTGAAATACCGAGTTCAGACTTCATCAGTCTCAGTGCCTGAATTTTAGTCAATTTTAATGCCTAAATGATACTAGAAAGATGCAAAGGAAGACCAGCATCATCTTTGTTGTTAGCATGTCCTGAAATATTTTCATTTATCTCCAGGACTAAATGATCTTCTCTTTCCTGCTCCATCTTTTTTAAGTTAATGACTCAAAAATATGTGTCGGACATGAGCAATTTAGCTCTAACTGTGATGAGAATCTTTAATTGACTTGAGTGCTCTTTATGAGGAGGATGTATTTGTTTTATACAAATTCCCTGCCTTCAGTCAATGTCTTCTTCCAACACTCAGTATTTAGAGTTGAATCTCTTGAGGTTTGGTACAATTAGAGTCACTACAGGGAGGTGATACCATGAGACACACATTTTCCCAGCCTCTCTTAGGATTAAGCAGGCAGCTGACATCAAACAGACAAAATTTGCACTGCATCAAGCTGACTTTGAGGAGGTTTGGAGACTAATTTTCTGTTGTCAAACTTCTGTGGCAGAAAACCTCTGCACAGACAAAAGCTGAGGAGAGGATTTACTTAGCTGTGGTTGAACTGAGCTGGAACAGGCTGGACAGAGAAGTTGTGGATTCCCCATCCTTGGAAGTGTTCAAGGCCAGGTTGGATGGGGCACATGGCAGAGGAGTTGGAATTAAATGACATTTAGGATCCCTTCCAACCCAAATCATTCTATGATTCTATGATCTCACGTTTTCTTTCAGGTACCTAAACAGAAAACAAAGATTTGGCTGGAATTCTGATGCACGAATTCACACTTGGGGGTGCAATGCAGCATGGAGGGGGAGCAAACTGCAGGAGAGGATGAGAAAGGACAACATGAAGACACCCTTCCACTCCTGCTGCTGAGCCACCTGTCCATATCTAACCTAAAAAGGTGTATCCAAGGTTGGAAGCAGATTCCAGCTCCAAGCACAGCCTGGAGCATCCAATGTCACCAATGTTTTCTGGGATACTGAGAGCACCATCTTGGGAAAGGCCTCCATCAGTTCACTGGCTCATCCAGCAATTGTGAAACTCTTCCAGGCTGGTTTCAGAGTTTTGGAATTCAGGAAATTGATAAGCCTGTCACTTATCAACACTTTTCCATGAGTTTTCTGCATTTGAGATGAAATTTTCATCAAAAGGGACTTGCTGCACCTCTGCTCCATATGGAACTTTACCCTTTTGGGTAACAAGATCCTGTGGAATAGCACTGAGACATCAGCCAGGGCTGGCTGAGAAATCCCTAACAGGCAGTGGAAACAATTTAGTTCTTCTAAATTGTTTTCTCAAAAAGAGAAAGTCAGAGTTTAGGCTTGCATAGTTTAAATAATATTAGACATAACTAAGGGTGAGGAAATATCCATTCATGTGACTTCTGTCAAGGTCTCAATAATTTTTATAATATGTATAATTTTTATTTCTACATCACACTGTTTGATGACAGGGGGATTAGTTTTTATAAGCTTATCTGATGCTTTTCTAGAAGTTATTTTTCATTTTAAAATACAATATTTCCCTAGTGAGTTTCACTAAAGCTTTGACTGGCAGTGAGAACAGTTTCCAGCATCAAAACCACTTAGCTCCATTAATGGGGAGAAAAAATAGCTCTCCATGTAATATTAACACCCCAGATTCCTCTTACTGCAAAACTGAAATAAATGCAAAAAAAAACCCCACAAAATGGCAGCCTTTTGCAAAAATTTAAGCTCAAAATCATTTGTGCTGAGATTGAAGAGTATTACAGAACACTCAAGCTGTATAAAGATGGATTTTATCATGCAGGAGTTCAATCTAGCTTCAAATTTACAGTATTCATGGAAAAAGAACTAAGATACTTTATTCTGTGGTTGAAAAAGGCAAATGAGAGCCCATCTCTGCTTCTGGCATTAGGCATCACCACACATGTGATGATAAATAATGAACAAGACAAGTATCCAAGGTGACTGACTGCGAATGTAAGTAAATGAAGGCAGAATAAAACTGAGAGTTGAATTATTTCCCTTAACAAGAACCCAAAAAAAGAGGAAAAAAATAAAATAATGCAACAAAATTCTCTGGCTGTCAAACCCTGTGAAGTCTATTGTAGGATCATGAGCATATTAAGCATATAGGAAGCATAAAAGTCAATGAGAGAGAGAGAGCAGGTATGCAAGCATAAAAGTGACAGGTGACAAAATGTATCGTGCTTGGTAAATCACTTTTGTAATTGATATAGCTTTTTATTGATTTTTAAAGCTGTGTACTTATGCCAAAATGAATTGTCTAGGTGTTAAAATTTGTGTTTCATCTCTCATTGTTATGAAATGGGAGTGGGAAGAGCCAATTCAATAAAGTGCTGTTTCTACTGCTATCCCTCCCAGGCCTCATTTACCCAGGATTGCAGGGAATGGGACACCTTGCAATAAAAACAAATGTTCTCAAGGTGCTTTTTATCTTCCTTGTTTTATTCCTAATGTTGCTTGATTGCTGCAGAAAAGACACATTTAGTCAAAGGTCACTGAGAAAGCACGAAAGAATAAAACCTCCACATTTGTGAAAATCCCCACTGTGTAAAAGCCTGCTCTGAGACTTACCCATCAGTGAAATTTCATTTTCTGGAGGGATTTGAAGTGATGCTAAGCCTTCAGCTGGCTTTTGGCCTTGTGGTGAGCTTTACCCTCTTGGGGAAAATGGCTCTGACGTCAATTGAATCAGATGACAGGTTTTAGTCCATTTTTTTTCCTTTTTACTGTTACTTTTTGGACATTGTATTAAAAAGTAGAAATCTTCAGAAACTCAAAGTCTGATGTACCTGTAGTATTCACATCAATTTACTTAATCACAGTAGAACTTAGATGTGTGAGCATATATATATCTATAAAAATGAAAAATAGTAATTGTCTTTCCTTGCATCACAGCGACATGGAAACTTATCACAGAATAATGGAATAATTAGGGTTGGAATGGACCTTAAAACATCTCATTCCAACCCTCTGCAAGCAGGGACACCTTCCACTATCCCAGGTTGCTCCAAGCCCTGTCCAGCCTGGCCTTGAACACTTCCAGGGATGGGGCATCCACAGCTTCTCTGGGCAACCTGTGCCAGGGCCTCACCACCCTCATGTCTTGTGAAACTCAGATTTTTCTTGGCCCCACTTTTTACTTCTCCTTCCATCCCACTGACACACAGCAGCTTTTTAGCTTTGCCAAACCAACAGTTTATGGGTCCTAACAGTGAACTAGATCAAGAGATAATGTACGGCAGCCTCAATGGAAAAATGAATTCTCATAAATCTCTCTTGCCCCAGTAATGCTCCTCTACACTACTGGGTGCAGTATCTCCAATAATAAAATGAACTTCCTAAGTCAGTGTGGCTTTTTTTAATATCCAAAAACATGTCCCCTTCTATTTCAGAAGATAAAGAGACTCCTTCCAACATTCAATTTTAATGAACATCAACAGAATTTTCATCACTCCCCTGCCAGTCGCTGGCATTGCTTCTAGCAGGTAAAATAGTTCAAGATAGATTCATAAGTTTATTTTTCTCTTTCAATTTGCAATTTTCAATTCTCTTTCAATTAGGGTGTCATCATTCACTTTCCTGTGGAGCATAGGGATGACATGGCAAATGGAATGTTGTGAGTTTTGGGGGGACTTACACAATCTGACTTACACAATTCCATATGGAATAACATATCATTAACCACTGTTGATCCTTCCAATTATATCCTGAGTTTATCCTGTCTAACAGAGGCAGGGTCAGCTCCTGGTCTGTGATTAGGGCAGTAGACAGACATTATAATCACTGGTAATATTTGCTTTCACTGACTCCTGAGGATCCTTGGATGTCCATGTTCCTTAGAGAGGTATCCAGGTTAGACTGGATGAAAAAAGGAAATCAGTGTAATCTCACCCTCAATATTTTTTTTTGTGCAAATCTAATTGCAATAGAGTTTTGTACTATATCAGAAAGAGATCCAAAGTAGACACAATTCTACTGAAACTATGGAATGTGTATAAGTTGATGAGGAAAAATAAATATATATAAAATATATTTATATAAAATTTTTATAATCTAATAGATTTTAAAGCACATTAATAACTGATGAGTAAAATGTGATATTAGTTCTTTATCTTCACAGTGAAGATGAGGAGAATTAAGCACAGAAATATTTGGAGCAATCTTTATTTACTTGCATTTTCTCAGATGAGACACTTTAATCTAAATATTGTCTTTGATACAAAAATTTAACATTTTTTCAGAAGTGTTCTGTAGCTGCAGATTTTGGTTCTTTGCTCTTTTTCACTGGAGTCAAAGGTAGAGATTCTTCAAAGTTTTTCATCAAATGAAAGACTTTATAGGAAGAATTCTCCTGAGGAAATTGAAATACATTTCTACCATGGAATTTTGGTTTTATTCTGTATAGCCTCCAGAACTCTACTTTTGTATTTTAATAATTTTCTTTACAGGTTATCCTTTCAGCCAGAATTTCCAGGAAAAAAAATGCTTCTCAATGGATTTAGTCTCAGACACACTTCTGCCTTCAAGTTCATTTCACACACATATGCAGTGTCCCTGTCAGATTATTATGGAGTGTCCCTAAAGTCTGGTGGTGTGACATCAAGGACTTTGTCATTGTTATGTGACAACTACATCAGAAGATGCTCTGCAAACACTCACTGGTCCTATCACAAAACCATTTCCCTTTGATTTGCTCAATTCCTTTAATTCTTTCTTCATCCCATGGAGTGATCACTCAGATTGAAGAAAGAGTCCTCAGAATCCTTTTTTTCCCTACATTTCAGCCATAAATCAGTGATTTTACTGTGTGGAAATGTCAGCCAGCAGTAATCTCCCTAACATAGTACAATCCAACTAAAAACTGAGAACTTGACTATCAATAAGTAAAACAATTATAGCCTTTTAAAAATGAGATTTTTGGTTTTTAACACATACATACAATAAGTACATATTTGCAAATGTAGTTGACTTATAATCACTCTTTTTTTTCTTTTTTAATCATTATTTGAAGAGTCTGTGCTTTCATTTGGAAAGCTCAATACCGAGAAAAATCACCAGGACAAACACTGCTTGGGAAAATCAGCCTTGTGGGAATTTGGATGAGAGCAGGACCTCATTGTGTGTACTGAATGACCTAAGTGAAATTTTAGATGTCTCAGTAAAATTTATGGATTCAAAGGTGATCTGGGACTATAATTTTTCACTTTATTTCCAGTCCTCAAGTGTTACCTGACTCACATACCTGTACTTACACTCAGTAAAAATACCTTCCCAACACTTGGCAACAGCTCAGTGCCCCAGAAAAAGTTCATTTCTCCATCCCAAGACCATCCATGAGGGGATGAAGCTCTCTGAGCTTCAGACCCCAAAGGAAAAGACTTTTTGATAAAGAGACTTTTTAACAAGGCCCCTAAAGACAAGAATAAGGGTCAAAAAATTTAAGCTGGCAGAGGGCAGGTTTAGATGAGATATTAGGAAGAAATTCTCTCCTGTGAGGATGATGAGGCACTGGAAGAGGTTTCCCAGAGACTTTTTGGATGCCTCACCCTGGAAGAGTTCAAGGCCAGGTTGGATGGGGCTTGGAGCAACCTGTTCCATTGAAGTTGTCCCTGCCGACTGCAGGGGGGTCAAAAATGATCTTTAAAAATTCCTTCCAATCCAAACCATTCCATGATTCTGGGAAAGAGCCCTTGGTTAAACCACATGGCTGATTTGCCTCAGAGTTGTGTTCCTCAGCAGTGCAGATGAAAAATAAAACTGAGAAGTTTCCATGGAAACCCTGTCGTGAATTCGGCAAAGTTCATCAAGCCTAACAAGATTTAGAGGAAACATTTCAGGGCTGATGAATTGGTATTTTCCCTGAAACATCTTAGTAGAAGCCCTAGAAATGTGCATAGAGGCCTTTATGGTACATGTAGGCCTCTTTTAAGAGTTCAGCCATGGCTTTTGCAAAACAGAAAGATGCCGTGAATCACATAAATATTCAGCTTTAGCTCCACTTGCACCTGTCAAAGCTTCTGCTGCCTTTGCAGCTGAGTGAAGATCTGGCCTGTTATTTGGCCTCGATGGTAATGCCAAGTATTTCTTTTCATTTAGCTTTTCCAGCAATCCTGTTACACTGAAATCTGCTTGTCTATTCTTAGATATCACCACCACCACCTTGCTGTGATCGCTGGAGATGAAAGTTTATCCTGCAGGTTTATTATGCTTTGAGAAAACAAATTACTTTCTGACACTCACACGTCTCTCATTTTCAAGACCCTTAAATGATTCTCTCATTGACTTCCCAATGTTCATTTTCTCAGTGTCTACACAAAGCTGACAGCCATCAGAAATTCAAAGAGATGCTACTTCTCCTGAAGACTGAGAGCTGGAAAGTGATATTGTATCTAAATGTGAGAGAGAATGAATGAGGGGAAATAGTTTCCCTGAAAAATCTTCATCAGCTGCGAACACACACACGTGGAAAGGTCTGTCAAATGCAGCTTTCTCACTTCCCAGCTCTGTGCAAAGCATGACATCCAGATAATAAACAGAGAGAGGTGATGAGAAGAAAAAAAACAGAAAACAAGATGAAATATTGAGATAGAAGCTCAGATTAAAAATAAACTGTCAAATAAGTAAATAATTTCAAGATTTTTTCCAACGTGATAATTGCTTGAAATACTGAATCTATTCCAACATCTCTAGATGATTTTTAGGGTCCCTTCCAACACAAACAATTCCATGATTCCATGATCTCTATGTTTATTTTTAATTCCTCCTGCTTGCAGCACTCCAAGTGTACACAGGTTATTTGCAGCTTATCAAACTGGAGGGAGAGCTCAGTGTTTTGCTCAGAAATAGTCAAACCAAGGGGACACCTCATCCTGGGGACTTTTATATATTAAGCTGGCAGCAGCATTCAAAATAGTCTTTCTATGTTCATTTATCCTGCAGCCCACTTGAATGCATAACAACAGCCATGGGAATATTACTTATTGGTAACTAGGACTTTCTCTGTGTGGTCCTTTTAGAAACACCACCTTTAAAAATCCACTCCTACCTGCTTTGCCACTGAATTCTTCTCTATACTAATTCAGTGCATAAACAACTCTGTTTTGTAGCACACCTACTTGACTTTCTCAGGGCAATGTACCCACTTTTCAGATATTTCTGAGCAGTGGCTCATTATTTGCAAACGTGTACCAACAGGGTAGAGATTCTTTCTATCCTTTGTTTGTATGCTTTCTGTAAGAAATTAATGAATTTAAAGTGGTCTCTCTCTTGCTTTTCCTTTACAATGGGGGACAGCTGCCTCTTGGTAAACAAGCACGCAGATGCCTTGGAGAACAACTCCAGGAAAGGCTGTGCAGTAATGAAAAATGTACACCAACATGCAAGGCACCCTTTCAGCCTCCCTCTCTCTCTGCTAACCAATTCAGAACATACCAAACCATTAAAGAAGAACATTAAGCTTTGGAGTAGATGGGAAGTTCTATGCCTTGTCATTATCTTCAGCTTCCAAAGCTGGCAAGTAAGTATGGAATAATAAAAAAACCCCAAAACAACCCAAACAAACCTCCCCCCAAAAACCACCAAAAAAAAAAACCACCAAACAAACCCCACACACCATCACTACCACCGCCAACAACAACAAAACTCCATGAAAACAAAACAAAAGGGAAAAAAGAAAAGCAAATTAAAAAGCTCCCACTGGTCTGGGCAGGATTCTTTATGTGTAATGCTCAGGGGATAGAAGCAAATAAATGTTTTGTCTTTTTCAGGTAGCTTGCACTTGAGACTGGGTGATGAGAAGGGCATTATACTTTACCTGGCAAACCAGCATCTATGCTAAATATAGAGGAAAGCAGCGAAAAAATAAACAGAATTATTCTTTACCTGGCAATGCAGTATGTGTGCTAAATATAGAAGAAAACACACAACAAATAAGTAACATGATAACATATATATTTATGTATATATGTTTGTACTTCAGATCCCACAGCTTGAGTTCCAGCTGCCTTGAATGACTGCAAATTTTAAATGGGGTTTTGATGGAAATTCTTGTATTTCAATTGTCAAGGGATGTAGCAGGTCAAATCCCAAGCAAGCATGAATGATAAACTTCACTTGAGAGAGCAAGGACATGAGGAAAAGAGGAAGGGAAAAGTTCTTGGGTCTTTTGGTAACCAACATAGGCAGCATACAGTCTCTCATATTGTTGCTCCTGAAAGAAAAGTAGGTGTAACCTTTGGTTTTGAGTTTCACTCACTTCTACATCCCTTCAAAATAAGCATGTTTTGGGGGAATATTCATTCAGAGATTTAAAATAGGTTAATTGTTATATCAAAGCAACCATGGGAAAGCATATGAAAAGCATATGAGCACAAGGGATGTTACAGGAAATATCTCATTATTTTTAACAGTTCCCTAGCAAGATAAGGAAGAATTACCATTGATTTACAGCCAGGGTACTGAGAGGTGCATTTGCTCAGCACAGTACAAACCCTGAGCTGGGCTAAACAAGGACAGCAGGTCAGTAAGTGCATTTGCCATGGCGAGCTCAGGGGTGGAGGTGTTGCCCTCAGGTGCAGATTTGCTGCAATCCAGCCATGACAAAGTGCAGGTCTGTGATGTCCCACCTTTGCAGGCAGACCCAGCATGGCTGAGTCCCTCTGTGGCAGAGAAGGTCAGAGTGCAGGAGAGGAGTCCACACTCACCTCTCATTCTCAGGGGTACAAACTGAAGGCATTTCCCTCTGGATAACCCACTGGAATATCTCCACTATGAGCGCACAGAGACTAAATGGTGTTTTGCTTTAAGGGAGAGAGGTGACATCTTCTTGCTCTGTTTCCAGAAAGGAACATCAGAACCCATGTGGCAAGCCTCCTGCTTGGCAGCTCCATGTGCCATATCCTAATAGGATGCAAAACACCTGCCTGGCAAGATCAGGATTATTGGAGCTGAGCTCATGCATTGCACGGCTTTTTCTAATGAATCCCTCTTTAGCATACATTTATGCCAGTTGACAAAGTGAAAGAAGCAATTCCTTTAAATATTGAGCATTCATACGTAAATTGCAGCCTAGTGGAATCTTCTCCTATCCAAACGGAATCCTTTATCTATTTCTGTTATATAAGAAAAGCAAATAATTTCTTATCGGTTGACTTTGAAATACAGGCAAGTGTTCAGTAGGAGTATTATGAAGTGTCAGCTTTTCTACAGCATTTAATTTTTCATGCTCTTAATTTCTCATTTCATTATCTTGTCTTATTCTCTTGCCATGTCAGTGTTTTGATTCGATGGCTTCCATGTGACAAGAGCTCTTGCTGTGTGAGCGATACAAATGCAGCTTTAAAAGTGGTACAACTTCCTATTAAAGGCAGAGGCTCTTCCTCAGGAATTTCTTAAAGCTGCAACTGAGACAAGGCATAAACCAGGGAAACTTTGATATGCACAGCAAGCTAAGCCCTCCTGCAGTCCCTGCCACGGATTGCTCTGCAAAACCTTTCTTTGTGTTCCTGATTTGCAGAGGTTTGATCTGTTATTGCCCTGGCAAGGCAGAAATGGCACATCATACTTTTGTCTCTAAATGCTCTCACTTCAGTCAGCAAGATGCTCAATGGCTTCTTACAGAAAAATATTATTATTACTTTAATGCTTGAAGAAAGGGCAATAATTTTTCCTTGGCTTTTCCTTGGGGTCCTTACCCCAATCAGAAAATGAAAAGTACAACCTGGACAGAGTCTGTTTCTGCCAATAATGGCCAAGCTGACATCCTTGTCCTCAGAAATAATCTGAGGAAGGCATCCAGGTTAGTACTGGCCATCAGGAACCTCAAGGCCATGTCTGTTGCTCTCAGGGGCAGTGTGGAAAAAGTAAGGCCTCAGTGGGTCTTGAAAAGGCAGGACAGAGCACAGAACCTTCACAGAATGAGGATGAGTGTGGGAGGCCATGAAGATGCTCTGAGGGCTGGGACACCAGCTGGATCCAGGCTGGGAGAGTTGGGGCTGTTCAGCCTGGAGAAGAGAAGGCTCCAGGGGGACCTCAGAGCCCCATCCAGTGTCCAAAAGAGCTCCAAGAGAGCTGGAGAGGGACTTTGCACAAGGAGCTCAAGTAGTAGGACAACAGGGAATGTTTGTAAACTGATAGAGGGCAGGGTTAGATTGGATATTAGGAAGGAATTCTGCTCTGTGAGGGTGGTGAGGCCCTGGCACAGGTTGCCTGGAGAAGCTGTGGCTGCCCCATCCCTGGAAATGTTTAAGGCTGTATTAGACAGGGCTTGGTATAGTGGTAGTGTTCCTGCCCATGGCAGGGGGTTGGAACTGAAGGATCTTTAAGGTCCTTTCCAACCCAAACCATTCTGTGGTTCTAAGTCCTGGTATTTCTGTGTTAGAAGGGAGAAAGAAGGAGGAAAAACAGTTGAACTGATCCCAAGTGTATCATGAGAAACAGACCTGGAAGAAGAACGTCAGCTTCTCTGCAGAACTCCATACAACACCAAGGATCAAGGAATGTCCTGCTAGGGAAGTAATTGGGGTTTTTCCTCTTGTTCAGCAAAAGATACATCAGAAGATCCAGTCATAACCTCTCTCTCTTCTGGCTTTATCCCCTCACTACATCACATTTTGGAAAGGAAATGCTGCAAACCTTACACACAAGGACTCACTTTAGGAATTCCACTGCACACAAGTGATGTGAGAACTGCTCCCATGGAGCAAGCAAGACCCTGGAAAGGGAACAGTGCAGTGCAAGGGAAGTGCCTGACCAAATGTATTCAGTGGGATCAGAGCAGCCCCCATCTGTACCACAACTCCCTTTGTAGGAATGAGGAACACAAGCTTTCATCTCTTCAGAGGAAACTTTAATTAGCATAATGGGAAATTGCACCACTGGAATGAGCAGAATCGTTTGTGTACATTCCAGCTGTATTTATGCTGTGAGCTGACTCAAACTCAGAGCAATTCAACTCCAAGATCTCCTCATTTGCCAATCTAGAGGAGGAAAAGGCCAGATTCCCTAAGCAGATGAGAAGGCTGGAAGTTTTCCTCTTGTTCTGCAGAGCTCTTGTCGCTGACTAAGGTTTGGGACAATAACAGGCACAAGGTCCCAAGGCTCAGGGACGGGTTTGAGGAAGGCTGTATCCACCTCTGGTGATCTCAGCACAAGGAAGGACATGGACCTGTTGGAATGAGGCCAAAGGAGGCCACCAAGATGATCAAAGTGCTGGAGCACCTCTCCTGTGTGGGAAGACTGAGAAAAAGGGGATTGGGAGAGGAGGGAAGTTTCAGGGAAGGGAAGTTTCAGGGAAGGGAAG
>VXBC01010539.1:302321-380081 GCA_013399945.1 Ploceus nigricollis
AGAGGAGAGGAGAGGAGAGGAGAGGAGAGAAGAGAAGAGGAGAGAAGAGAAGAGAAGAGAAGAGAAGAGAAGAGAAGAGAAGAGAATGATCTGGGGAGACTTGACGGCAAGTCAATAGGTTGCCCAGAAGAGATGTGGATTCCCTATCCCTTGAAATGTTCAAAGCCAGGTTGAATTGGGCTTTGAGAAACCTGGTCTAGTGACAGTTGTACCTGCCCGTGGCAGGGGCTTGAAAGTAAATGATTTTTAAGATTTCTTCTCATATTCTATGATCTTTTAATCACCTCAGAACTCCTCTCAAAAATCACTGCAGTGTTTGATTGTGCCCCGTGGTGTGACTCAAAGGAGAAGGTGGTCAGAGAAGGTGCTGAGGAGTCACCAGGCCGTGATTCACCTCTTGTAAGAGCCCGTGGCACGTGAGGACAAGGAGCAGCTGAGATGGAGCTTGCAAATGTCCATCTGGACACCTCATACTGCTGTGTACACACCGTGTCCTTGACATATTCCCAAATTCTCCATTGACTTATTCCTGAAAAATTATTATAATAAAGACTGCACATCTTGGTGTGGATGGTACTACCAACTGAAATTGATACACAGATACATTGTTGAAAAATTATAGTTACATATTTCAGAGTCAAATTATTTCTTTGTTCACAAACTTGTTCTTCCAGTCTCTTTGGCATGGTGAAATGGAGATGTGTCATATCCACCTTGAAAAGAAATTGTCATCTTTAAAGGTGGGAAGAAAGAGATGGAAAAAGAGTGAATTTAAGCCATATCTTCAGATTAGCTTATGCATATGGCTTGAAAACAGAAGTGTCTTTTGCTTCTATCTTATTTTAATCACCCTGTTTTCATTTTTCCAAACTTGAGACTTATTTTAATTAAAAAACCTTACTTTCTAATTAGAAAAATGATTAGGTTAATCAACAGCTGTTCAATTCAAGTGGCATTCTGGAAAGTAAATTTGTAACTCTTCTGATTGAGCTCAAATGCCAGCTCAGTACCTTTGGTTTTCTAAATCAATATATTTGGGAATGGATAAATTGGACTACTTATGATTCTAGGTTAAATTCTTCAGGAATATTGGCTGAAGAAATTATGTGCATGGCTGAGTTTATGTATGCAGATGGAAAATTATATCCTTCAAAACAAGAGGATGTGAAGCTTGTTGATGTGAAACAGAGATTAAAATCCTTTGTCTGATCCAGGGAATTTATCCTGTGTGTTGATCCTATCTTAACTTTGTCCCGATTATGAGGATACACAGCCATTTCCACAGGGATGAAAAATTGTTCATTTATGGTCAATTTGAAATGAAATCGTTTATTTGTTTGTAGGTCAGTCAGTGAACTGAAATACCCCTTTTCATGTGCAATCCTTGTTCTGTGTAAAACAAAACCAGGGCAGAGATGCTTTGATTTCACAGAAAAAGCCACACTATAACAAAGCATGGACAAGAACCTGAAATGAGAAGGTAAGAAGTGGATCAGGATGTAACAGAAATATGTCCAGGTGAAAAATACATAACATAAAATCTCTGACACTCAGCACAGACAGTTAATGGATTGAAGAACAACAGCAAAAACACTTGAAAAGGACTTCCCTATTTTTGCAGAATTTTTTGTCCTAATGGAAAAAAAGCTGAAAAATGTGAAAACAACAACAGGAAGGTTAAAAAAAAAAAAAAACGGGGGGAGAGGGGGCAAAAAGAGAGCTCTGAAACACTCTTTCCCTAAAAAAAAAACCTGAGCTGGAATATCTGGTACCCCATTAGCACTGGGAAACTAATTTCTGAATAACCTCTATTTATTTGCCTCACTTATGTAAAATATTATTTCAGCACTGGTTTCTCATATATAGTCTGACTGCTGGGAATTCATGTTTTCCTGAAGGCTTTCTGGTCATTGTAAATCTCCAGTAATACAGGGTGTTTAATCAGGGATCCTTATTCCCCAGAGAATTTCTTCTGGTCCACATATTTTTAAGGAGCTCAAGACTCTGGGAGTTATTTTCAGAAGCAGACACACAGGTAGAGCTTCCTTAGTCCACACCAAGAGCTTGCTTCTTTGTTTGCACTGAACAAAAAATATTTTAAGAAGTGGAGAATGAAAAGCAAATCTGTTGAAGTGGTTATGTTGCAGTGCTTCCATGAATCAATAGTTTCCTGGGTTTCCTGATTTTGACTAAGCTGGAAATTATTTCCTGACTCTAATGCTTCAGGCCCTGGAAATTCTTCTTAGGTTAGAGATGTTACAAATGAGAGTAGCATTGACTGTAAAACCATTGGTTTATGCCAAACAGTGAACATCTCTCCCCCAGATTTGTCAGTCTCAAACATATCCTACCAGAAAGGTTTGGAGAAGGCCTCCTTTGAGGGTTTGTTCAGTCAGTTCTTGGGTTTTTTTTTTTCTAGTTCCTGAGGGGCCTTGAGCTTTTCAGATTCACC
The DNA here is from genome assembly GCA_013399945.1 of Ploceus nigricollis. Classification (NCBI taxonomy): domain Eukaryota; kingdom Metazoa; phylum Chordata; class Aves; order Passeriformes; family Ploceidae; genus Ploceus; species Ploceus nigricollis. Next base: position 304,774 of record VXBC01010539.1, read on the forward strand.
TGAGATTGCTCCTGACAGCAAACAAAAACAAGGGAGATAAGAGATTTATCTTAGCCCAAAAAAAAAAAAAAAAAGCCTTAGGAACATGATAGCAAAATTGGAAATAACCAGAGAAACATAAAAACCAATAAAAGGTGAAGTGAGATTACAGTGTCTCCTTTTCTAGCTGCCACTTTGGATTGCTCTGTGGGACACTACTGTGTTGGGATCCAAGGTCATGAGCCCTTCTCTCATCTGACAGCTTCTATTCAGAACTGACAACCTCCCTAAACATCTTTCCTCACTGACACTCAAAGTTTTTCTATCTGTGATTAAGTTTTTACTGGAGCTTCTCAGCAGATTTTAAGGATTCCCCAGGCTCTCTTGTAGTTTAGGAAACCTTATCCTTCTGCAAAATTCTGCAGCTGCTTCCTGTCTGCCACAAATGCAGATGGAGCACCACTGGTTGAAGCAATGATGCTTTCATATGCAGACAGAACATTTGTAGGGCTGATTCATCCTCCCCCAAGGAATTTTACCTCCAGAAGTCAAGGGAATATCACTTTCCTTCTCTCATATGAACAAATGAACACATCATCCAAGTTCAGTTTGTAGTTCATCACCCTGGACACAAGGAAGAAATATTTAGGACAGGATGCTCAGACCCCTCTCCCTGCATCCCCCCTCCCCCAGCAGGGTTATTTTAGGGCTAGGAGCCACGAGGATATCCAAGAAGTCCTTTTCCCTCCTACCTCTGCCAGGGAACCACCCTGCACCCCATGAAGGAGACCCACGATCACATTCATTTATTAAGTTTCCCAGATGATGATGATGGTGATGATGATGATGATGAGAGCTATGAGAATGATGAGGTATTTGAATGATGAGGTATTTGAACAAACCTGCTTTGCTGGTGACTTAGACCAGGAAACAAAGGCTTCCAACTTCACTGGCAGTAACCTACCAGCTTCCTGAGAAGAATTACCTTGAAGGGAAGCTGTGAGTTGAGGGGGAAATAATGCCACAGAACCATTTAGGCTGGATCAGTTAATCCAACCATTAGCCCAGCACTGCCAAAACCACCACAAAACCATGTCCTCAAGTGCCACATCTATGTGTTTTTTAAGTTCCTCCAGGGATGGTGGAATCAAAATCACCACCAAAGCTGCCCTGGGCAGCCTGGTCCAATGCTTGACAGCCCTTTCTGTGAAGAAATAGTTCTTATTGCAAAAGCAGAGGTGTTTTTAGTCTGCTCAAATGCCGTGCATTCACCCACCTCCCAGGGCTGGAGGAAATCATTGAAGAAAAACTTTCGGAGTGCCATCAGATCATGTGATGGGTACAGGTGAAAGGGTGGTGGACAGGACACCTGAATTATCCTCCTGATCTGGCACTGCTTTGAAAAACCCAACTGTGGAAATATCTCACCGCTTCTCTGTGTCCTTCACTGCATTTCCTAACACGTGTACAGAAAGTGAAAACTCTGTATTAATGTCTGACATGATTAAAAAGTTAGATTCCTGTCCTGGTCAGGAGACTTCTAAATGCAAATAATAAGAACAATCTTTACATGCCTGTAAGAAAAAATATTTATATGCTAGGAAATATTTTAAAATAGGAGAACAGAAATCTTGTTGTTTTTCTGCTCACCATGAAGCAAATCAATGAGGTCAACAGGAATGAGCATCATCCAACAACTCTCATTTATTCCTGGTTTCCCATCTGCCTACAGTATAATTACACACCAAAAAAAAATAACAATAAAAATACATTGATACAGTTACTAACTCAAGCACTCATAGCTTTGGAAATGCTACAATGGATTTTAACTGTTAGTGAATTATTAATCCAATTTGGCAACATAATTTAGATCCCACATACATTTATGCTACTATTCGTATAGTTTTTAACCATAGAAATATCTTTTTGCTTTCATCTTTGGGAAGCTCCACCAGAAAACTTGGTATTTGATGATATTGGTTATTATTTGATGATGAGAGGAGAACAGTGAGACTTTGAATCATATTTTTGTCATATAAAGATCTAAAGCTGTGTAAACCCTTTCCATTCTGCAAAACATGATCCCACATTCCTCAGATTATATTCCTCAGATTATTATTCCTCATTCCTATAGATTCCACAGGTTCTATGTTCTGAACCACACAAAAACTCTTCATCTGCAGTATTCAACCTGCTACATTCCAGAACTCTTAGTCCAGAGAAAATCCTGCTCAGCTTTTGATTTGGGAATTCTGCTTTTAGTGTTAGTCTAACCTCCAAGGACCAGCACTTTGTTCTGATTTAGATTGGTTTTTCAGGGACAAAAAAGCTCCTTTGAAATGCTCACTGGAAGCAAAAGGAATAGAAAATCCCCAGGATTTTTCAGAAATGTTGAAACAACTGAAATATTTTACTAACATGACTCTTGAAAATGGGCAAACCCACTTTGATGAAGTTTTCCAAAAATAGAGACACAATCTGCTAAGGCAACTGCCAGGGGGAAAATGTTAACCTAGAAATAAGAGGTTGTTGTAGATAACCAAATATCAATTTTTGAGTTGAAAATTTCTGCCAACCCTTCCCCTCTAGCACCAGTGCTTTGCTGTCAGGATCATACTTGATACAATCCAGTAATTAAAACAAATAAGAAGGTCTCAGTGGGTAGTGAGATCATTCCAAAATTCCTTGCTTACTTGTTCAATCCCAGAAGTGATGCTATGAAGTCCTGAGAAAAAAAAAAAAAAAAAAAGAGAAATGAAAATGGATTTGGAGACTCAGTCATAGCAGCATTAATTCTGTGTAACACAAAACTATCACAGCATTCTCATTACTCTTATAAGATTGAATGAGATTAAAAGCTGTCATCTTTACGGGTCTTTATCTTCATATCTAGAATTCCAGGAGGGAGCTCAGCAAATCCAGTACATGATAAAAGGGAATATAATACTTGATGATTTCACCATGTAGTAACTAGGAGAATATTTCTACTTAGGGAAAAGAACCCACAGGCAGAAATGGGCTCAATCTACCCTGATGCTGAGCTGAAAACATCAGATCTTTATTATCAGCCACGCTATACCAAAGCTATTTGTCTTCCCTTCCAGGATTATTGATCCTCATCAGGAACTCAGCACCAGGAGTCTGGACTGCTGGCTTGGCACAGTGTGAGGTGGAGAAAAGTTGAGTCAATATTCACCTTCTCATGCAAATCAAGTCAGAGGTTTCAGAAGAGCTTGGCAAGGACTGTGGAATGATCTCCACCAAGGCATAAGGATCCTCGAGTGCCTCACAGGGTTCTCAAAGCACAGACCTCCTCCACAAAAATACAGGAGAAAATCAATTGAGCCTGTAAGGAAATATTGTGCTGCCTATACAATTCTTCTTGGAAAAGGACAATAGAAAGAAGGAAACCAGCACCACAGATATTACTCACACTGAACTATATCACTTAATACACTCCTAGGGATTGTACTGATGTTGTAACCACATAAACATTAAAGCAGCAGAATGGATTTCCAAGGGTTTAACTTCATGAGTCAAACCTTTTACTAACATCATCCTTCTGGCAATTTTCTTGCTGTAAACATTGTAATCAGAGTTCCACTGGCATTTCTATTTCAGTCTCATTCCCAGCTGCTGGTGAGTTTTCTGATGGCTGTTGTCATAATTCAGAGCAACTCTAAATGATGATCCAAGCTGTTCTCACTCTCAACTGGCCTGTAACCTGTACAGGAGTGAGATTATGGGGAATTACCTTCTCTTAGCCCTGAATATCCTGTGATTTTCCTTGCCCCTTGGAAAGGTAAAATAGTGACCTTAATTTTATCAGCATCTGAATCAAAGTGATTGTTTCAAGTTCATTTATTCCATGTGTCACAAAGAGAAATCTGAGGCACGGTGCACACTGCACATTTTCTTCCCCTGGCTTGTCTTATATCTTATTTGCTGCCAAGTTGTCCAATGCAAATAAACTGTGATTTCAAGGGGAAAGTCAGCAAAGAAGTGTGGTGGAGTTGATGGATATTTACTTTGACTTTGTGACTGGAGGCAGAACACAAAGCAGGGAATATCTGAACAGCCTAGAAAGGAATACACAGTTGTCATTTCTCCAGTCACTGGCCCAGGTGATCTCATTAACAGAAGCACATTTTATCAGTGGAGGTTGTTGCCATAATGACTTGATCAAAGTAAATGCTTGGCTGGGTACACACACACAGTCAGAGCCAAATATTCCAAACAGCCTGGATATGTTACGGTAGAGCTGAAAGAATTTTACCTTTTTCTGCGCTATTAATATCTTCCCATCAGCTAATGCATTTTTCCTTCTGTGCTCAGAGATGTCTCAGCAGGGAGCAGAGACTTGCTGGAGCCCCTTAGGGTATTTAAAGCTACACAGGCAGTAGAGGAGCTTCTTAAAGACACATGGTTTAGCTTAGATAAGTTAAGATGACTTATCTAAGGTGAAGACAACAACACAAGGTCAGTGCAGGATACAGGGCAGTACAGCACTGGTCAATTCTGCTTTGATAGAAATGCCAATTTCATAAAGGTCTATTTGCTTGTTTCTTCTTTCAGATAGTTATGTTTTAATGAAATATGAAAATGGGAAAAGTTTATCTGTTTCAGGGATTTATTTTTTGTAAGATGAGTCTAAATGCACTTCAGATTAGTTAATGACAGCTGCTTGAGCACTGGAGGAAATGAAGTCTCTCCTGCTCTATCTTTAAGTCTTACAAGCAGACAGGAACTGGTATTTTCTTGCCAAACTCTCCTTTCCCTCCAAGATTTCAAATGGTGCTCCTTTAGTTTTAATATGGAACAAAACCAAACCTTGATGCCTTCACCTTTTGGTAGAAGACAATTCTCCATTCTGGGCAGCATCTGGCCTTGCACAGAATAGGGGAGAGATGGTTTCTGTGCAATGTTCCTTGCACAGCCATTTTCACAGCCAGCCTTGACCATGCTGGAAGTCCTGCTCTTCTTCAAGTGGATCACAGCTTAACCTCTTCATTCTGTGCCCTACATTATTTTCACATGACAAAAAACTTCTAGGAAGGTCTTTAAGGGAAATTTTTTTAAGAATTAGCACTGCTACAAGGAGTGTTTGGTTATCCTCTCCTTCCATACCCACAAAACCCATTCTCAAATGTGAGCTCATGTCCAATGACCTCCAGCAACTCCTTCTGTATTTGTTGGTCCCTGACTCCAGGAAATACGAGTCTTCCCCTACGAGTTGATTTGTGGGACTTTTGTACTCACACAAACATCTGAAGTCAAGATGTCAGTGCTCTCATAACCACTCCAGACAGGAAACTACCTCTTGTGATGCGGCCTATGATAAAATGCCACTTCTTTTATTCAGTGATTTGTATTTAGTTTACTGTTCTTTCTCCTTTGTGTGTCCATTCACTTCTATGACCAGGCATTTAATAAAATCTGGCACAGACACAGATGGTTTTGTCTGCATCACTTAACTGCTCAGCACCTGAAAGAAAATCTTGACTGTAAGAGCATTGGGTGGGCAGCAAAAATAGATCTCATTTTATTTCTCACCTCTTAGAAGTCTCTTTATTATTTCCTTGTTTTCAGCACACTCATCCCCAAAGGCTCTCTATTTGTCACCACTCAAATGTTAATTTTATTAGACTATGCTGCACATGGAATTAGTCTCATTGCCTACTTGTTTCCCTCATGTATGATTAGCTTTTGCCTCCAGATTCTTACATAATACTCAATAGAGAAATATCAGGGTATTCTGAGTGTTTGGGCAAATAATCCCAAAGCTCTACGAGAGACTTGGATATTATGACCATTTCATTAACAAATAAAGAAATGAGACCTGCAGGTTTCACTGCTCTTCTGCCAGTGAATTTGGTTCCAGATAGATCAAGGGGCTTGTGGTGGGTTTGCTGCTTATGTGACCAAGATGGGAATTGAGCCAACATTTCCTGGGGCTACATCCTGTGCCAATCCACAAGAACATTCCTTTTTCATCTCAGTGATTTAACATGAAGCAAAATGTGACACGATGGCTCTGTGGCAGACAAAAGAGAACAATCCCAACCACACATGTCACAGTGCTGATACAACATCAGTGAATCTTGGGCTTGATGGGCTTTGAAACAAAACTCAAACGGGTTTGGATGCTTATGAGAAAGTTGAGAGGAAAGAGTGCTTGAAATTCCTCAGACAACACAGAGAAAAGAATGTGCAGGAATAATAATCTTTTTGCAGGGGTGTGTACTTCCAGAAGCACACCCTCTGCTTCCATGGTTCTTTTGGTCACTTGGGTTTTTCTAAGGAAAAAAAAGAAACATACCTGGAAATGCCTTAACTCCTCCCAGCTGTATCTGACTTCAACACACAACAAAGCTCTCCATTCCTCAGTTCTACAGAGATACAGAATATATAGTTATAAATCAGAAGGAATACTTAATCCTTCACATGAGGATACAGCTTTTATATACTAGCAAGGAATCAAGAGTCTGCTCTGACTGACATGAGGGAATAAATCTGCTTCTCAGCATGAGTTACTGTAAAGAGGTTTTGGCATCTAAAGCAGAAGTGTGGTCCCTCACAGAGCCTTGGGCTTCCTCTCCTCCTTCCTTCTGTCTCCTGAATTCATTGTCCTGGAGTGATCTCCTCCCAGATGTGTCCCTCCCTTTGACTCATTTATCCCACAACTCCTCTGACAATGAGGAGGGAAACACCTGAGGATGGGGCTCACAGTGGTCACAGGATTCACTGCTGCCTTTAGAAGATCCACATCATGGAGCCTCCCCCATATCCATCCACCAAGCCATCAGTGTTCCCACTTCTGCTCTGAATGACACTGTCTGCCCCAGTATGGAGACAATTTCTCCCAGCACAAAGGCCAGTGGCACAGCCTGAGGAGGCTGGTGGGCTGCTTCAGCCCCACTCTGCTGATCTGGCCAAAAACCAGCACTTCCAGAGGTCTGGCATCATCTGACCCCATGTAGGAATAGGCCACATCTTCACTAATTGCCTTGTTCTCTAATTAAAAGAAGAACATATGAACATAAAACATATCCTAGGAGACTGGGTCCAATACTCTGTACCAAGAGATGCAAATAAGGAGGCAAGACAAGCATGGTCACTGTCTGCAGCCCTTTCCTTTTGTAGTGTCACAAATTCAATACTTAATGCATTATAGATGGTAAAGAATACAACTCCTGCCTATTCACTGCATTCCCAAATATTCCCTGACATGATTTTGGCCGTGTTATTTTTCTATTTTCAGTCTTCACAAGTCCTTTGGCAACAAAGCTCCAGACATTCACAGACACTGTGTTTAAATATACATATAGAGTTATAGAATCCTAGAATAGCTTGGGTTGAAAGGGACCTTAAAGATCATCTCATTCCAGCCCCCTGCCATGAGCAGGGACATTTTCCACTATCCCAGGTTGCTCCAAGACCTATCCAACCTGGCCTTGGACACTTACAGGGATGGGGCAGCCACAGCTTCTCTGGGAAATCTGTTACAGTCTCTCACCACCCTCACAGGGAAGAATTTCTGCCTAATATCGCATCTAAATCCACCCTCTGCCAGTTTGAAGCCATTCCCCCTTGTCCTGTCACTCCAGGCTCTTGTAAATAGTGCCTCTCCATTTTTTGTGTCTGCTCCCCTCAGGAACCAGAAGATCACAATTAGGTCATCCCTAAACCTTTTATTTTCCAGACTGAACAATCCCAGCTCTCTCAGCCTTTCCTCACAGCAGAGCTGCTCCTTCCCTCTGATCACCTTGGTGGCCTCCTCTGGACTTGCTCCAGCAGCTCCACATCCTTTCTGTGTTGGGGATTCCAGAGCTGGATGCAGCTCTGCAGGTGGGGTCTCACCAAAGTGCAATAGAGGAGCTGAATCTCCTCATTTATGTGCTTTCGTTTGTTTGTTTGTTTGTTTGTTTGTTTTAAATTCATCTCCTGTAGTTTCAGGGAGTTTTCCCTACTTATTGGATTGAATTTATCTCATCCAACATCATTTTTATTACAATAATCTTGAGGATACCACCCTCACATTCTTCCTCTCCAAACCGAAGATTCTCCAACTTAATATTATCTCTCCATGAAGCAACTTCTCTTTTCCATCAGCAGTGTGAGTTGTCCTCCTCTGCATCCTTTTTTAGCTGTTGATTTGGTTTTTTTTCTTTAAACTTGAGTTGGTTTGTTCTTCTGCATGACAAAAGTGTGTTTTCCACAGAAATGTTCAAACTTGATTTGACAATACTAAAAGATAGGGAACACGCAGCTTCCCTTGCTTGTTTGTTGCAGTGACTAATAGCCCCTACTGCTAAAAAATGCCAGTTATTAGTGTTTGCTTGTCTGTCTCTGCCCACTGCTCCTTCTTGAAATGTGTTTTTCTGGTAGGCTGAAGGTACTCTTTACCATCCAGTATTTTGTCTTTACAAAAGCCTTTTATACCTTGTGTACAAAGCACTTTCCAGGCTTTTTTTTTTACCCTCTTTTTCTTTCTCAAACTGAAACAAATTGAGTTCTTTACATTGATCAGTGCCCAGTCCTATATCCAAACTCCAAATCATGTCTGGGCATCACTTCCAGAGCTGGTGTCCTCATTGCCACAGCTGTGGGTGGGGAAATAACATCAGCTTGTCTTGCATCTCTTGTGCACCCAAGATCTCATTAGCACTGTTTTCCCATTAGCTCTGCAGCTCAGGGAACACTAAATAAGTGGCTCATCTACTGTGCCATGCAGCTGCTTTCCAGTGCTTTCCCTTGACTTGTAGGTCATGATGTCCTCTTTGCTCCTAGATGTAGAACCATGCCTTCAGCAATCACAAATCCTGGTCTTCTGCAGGGGATGCAAACAAGGAGCTCTAGGCAGGTTGGCAATTTTAGTCTGAGCAATCCACTATCTCCCTAATCAGCTGTGTCTAAGAGACAAGTAATTAAATTATAATGTTGGTAAGGTGCTCCCTTGGGAGGCTGGAGTGTAGGTAGAGGCTGGTTTTCTTCTTAATGGGTGAGCACTCTAAAAGCAGGAGTTTTAGGAGGGCTTTCCAGCCTGGTTCTTGCTCTTAGTTCATCCAGTGACTCACAAGAAGAGGACTCCCAGCTCCCCATGAGGTGAAGGGGCAAAACACTCACACTTGAGGTCCCACTTGTCATGAGTATGAGCAGATAGATGAGGCACACAGTACATCAGTGCTGCAGTGTTTTATTTTGTGTCTCTGTATTAAAATTCCAGGTACTAATATGGCTTTAGACATTGTCACATAATGACAGGAAACTGCAACAATTCTGTACCTTAGTGAGAGTATTCAATGCCCAGATTTTGGATTGAATTTCTGCCTGCAGTCTTTTTTGTTTTGATCCAGGTTTTTCATGTGTTTGCCTTTCTTTTAACTTGAGCATTAAAAGCATACACCTTGAATTTCTGAGAAGATACATCTCTTCTTGTCCCTTTCTCTATGTTATACAGAAACAAGATTGATGGTAAATTGCCAGTGCTGCTGAACAGAGATGAAGCTTTAGTCTTCATTTGTGTGCATGCTTTTTTACAGGCCCACACACTACTAACCTTACAGAAGATGAAAGTGTTCTTAATCGAAGCAGAAAACGTGGAGAAAAATATCACACAGTGCAGCCAAGAAGAAAATCTCTCAGTGGCTCTCAGTTTAGGAGACATTTATTCTGTCCTCCTTTGTAGTTTGTTTTGTTTTGACTTTTTTTGCTGTTGTTGCTGTTGTTCAATTTTCTGCAGAAAGCAATTAAATTAATAGAAATTGATTTGTGTATCTACAGTTATGTATAGGGAGGTTGGGCTACACTGGGCACATATATCACAAACAAACTTTCCTTTCATGGTTTCTTACTGAAATCATTTATTAAAGTCCACTTTGGCTTTGCTCTGGTCCAATTTTTACCACCACCACATCCAAGCCCACTCCTCAGCCCCTTCTCCAGCTTTTGCTTTCAGTGGAAAAAGTAAAATGTGTCAATTCAAGACAGAATGGATGCAAGGTATAATAAAAAGCATAAAATCAGATATCACTATTTCATTCCACAGCTTCAAACAATTTTACAATCAGTGATTTCCACCTCACAATAACCTTGAGAATGAGGAATATTATTGTCCTTGGACAAATATTTCCCTGAGGATGTGAGCAAAGAATTTTTCCTGTAAACCAGCATCACAGTGGGACTAAGCTAACTTTTATCTGCTGAGTTTCTGCTATAAAACAAAACTCAGGGGGCCAAACAAACATAAGCAAAAGTTATTTCCTTGTAAGATAATCTCATGGAGAGATACACACCATCCTTGTTATGCAGGGTGGGTTGAAGCCTACGTCAGAAATTGCTAATTATAGCAGCCAGCTCCATACTTGTGGTGTTATTCAGCTGCATCAACCTCTTTCCACAGCCTAATCCTATGCAGAAGGGCAGGCTACCTTCCTCTGTGTTCATATATGACTTCAGATGTGTTTTCCCCAGGGCTGTTTGTCTGAGCAGAATAACTCCTCAATCAACCCCCTCCCACCTTTTCAGTGGTTTGTTGAGCCCCACCAAACCCGTGGAGTCCTTGTCAGCTCTGCACAAAGCTTTCTCTGAGGAACTGTCAGCAAAATGTCCTTTCCTAGCAAGCCCTTGGTGAAATCAAAGGTAACAGAAAGGATTGGCCTAAGAGATTCATGAGCAGGAGTTGGGTAAAAGAAGGAAGAAGACAAGAAGAGGTTGTAGATGTGAACACAGAATCACAGAATGTTTGGGTTAGAAGGGACCTTAAAGATGGTTTCATTCCACCCTCCTGCTGTGGACAGGGACACCTTCCACCAGACCAGGTGGCTCAGAGCCTCATCCCAGCTGTGAATACTTCTAGGGCTGGGACATCCAAAATTCCTCTGGGCAGCCCTACCCAGTGCCCTGCTGTACTGCCCAAAGGAACTCTGCAGTGCTGCCATGAAAAACTGACGGGGCTATCTCGTGCTGGCCAGGCCTAGCAGGAGATGCAGTTAAATTCCAGCCCAGGGCTGGGCACCACATCAATGGCAGGTGTCTGTCAGCTAAACCCACTCTTTCCTTATCCTGCACCTCTCTGCTCTGCTGCTGCTGGAAATGGGTTCCCAAAAAGTACAGTAAAAGGCGTCTCCCAAATGTGGCATGAAGACTATTAAGCTTTGTACAACACCATGTGCATGAGGAACATCCAAAAATCAGTGAGGGTGTTGAAGCATTCCCTGGCACAGATTGAATCAAAGCTTTGGTCCACTGTGATATTTTGTCTGGTTTTCATAGGGATTTGAGGCAATCCTTTCCCTGACAAACAATTAGACAAAACACATGAGTGAATCCTTTTCCAGCCTGCTCCTCACCAAGGCATGAAGTCAATTGCTGGTGCACAAATCTTGGAAATGGCAGATTTCCTAATCCCAGAGTTTAATTCTTGGCATTTTTTGATAGGCCTCTAAGCAGGAGGCAAATAAGCTTGATCAGTCTTTCAAGCTGATTGTGCCAGCATCCAACAGGCAGCCTTTATTCCAACATCCAAAGTCTCACATAGCATCACAGGCAGGAAAAGCAGGCCACATCCTGAAGGGATCAGGAAGATTTCTCCCCGTAGATTTAAAATAGGATAAACACACCTCATGCTTTCCAGCAAGGGCTCTCAGAGGGCCAGTGTAGAAAACAGTTACCACAGCTACAGAAGATTTGTCTGGCTCAATTTTATTGCTGTTGATGCTCTGAGAACAGCATAGGGTAGGAGTCTGGATTTGATAAGAGATGTTAACAGTAGTTGTCACTCCAGCACCCGACCTTGTCCTGGTTTCCAGCCTGGATTATCATAATCCAAACCCTTTTTCTTTGTTGTTTTTTTTTAGTTGCTTGCAGTAGTGAATGGGAAATAAATGGGATTAATCAGTGATATTCAGCACAATGCTGGAACATATTCAGCCATAATCCCTCAGTGAGTTCAGTCTGACTACCATAAACTCGTCATATGGGAATGTATTTCACACTTTTGCCTCTTGTTTTCTTTGTGGTGTCCCAAAGATCATAGGACACCATATCCCAACCACCTCTTGACAGAGTAGTTGACTGTTCCTCCACAAATTTTTGTTTTAAAAACCCTACACCGGTTTAAAGCATGTAGATTATTTTTTCCTGCACTGCATATGTTATCAGAACAGGATTACAAATATTCAGACAACACATCTGGCAGAAAAGAGGAGATGGAAAACCCTGGGAAGGGGCAGCTGAAGGCATTATCTTCTTCAGCTGGTGCAGCTGGAGCCAGAGAACAATGTTACTAAAATCCGAGTAAAAGACTGCAACACTTACACTGCTAAAATGTTCAAGAGCAAGCAATGTTCATGAATTAAAAAAAAAACAAAACTAAAACCTTACATTTCTATGAAAGTAGAAGCTCCATTGAAAGGGATTCACAAAGAAATGTCTGTCCTGTGGTTACATTTTTCTCATGTCCCATAAAATGAATGCATGGGTTAGAAGTGTCTCTTGCCTTGATTCTGTTCTGGTTTATGCACATTGAATTCACTTTGCAGTTTTCTTTGGGAAGCACTAGCAAGGGTTCACTTTTTTATACTTAGCCATCTGTATTCACTAAGTTAGCAAGCAAGTAAAGTGAGAATTATGACACTTTATGCTAAATACATGATACTTGATGGCTCTGCACATGGCATATGGCACTTCACAGGGCTGCACTGGGAGACTTAAAGAAGAAGAAAGGCTAAGAAGAGACATCTGACACAGGATAAGTAAAAGAGCAAAAGTGGAAAATCTTTTCTAGAAATCAGGGAATTAAAAAAAAAAGTACAAAGTTTTCTTCCTTTTTTGTTTTCTTCTTTTTTAGAAGTAACTTTTTCATTTTAAATTAATTTAAACTCAGAACTTGCTCTCACACACATAGCAGTGAAAGAGTGAATAGATAAAAGGGTCCACATGCTTTATCATTCACAGGGCAGAAAGGATAAAGTCTTGGCCCCAAAAGGATCAGACACCTTTAATGCAGTCAGGAGTTCCTCAAGGATGACAAACCACAATTGCAGAAACAGGTCAGATGTGGGACCAGACCTGCAAAGACCCAAATCAAAGACTAAACTCAAATAATGAAGAAGAAGGGAACAAGGAGAGAACTTCAGCTGTGGCTTCACTTTGTAAAACACAAACGTGGGGGAAAAAAGCATTTAAAAGCAACAAAGTAGACTCTTCAGCACCAAGAAACATCTTAACTTTCACTATGTAAAGTTATTGCTGGGAGAAATTATCTGAGATCTTCAATTATCTGTGTCAAAAAAACCACAAACAACATGATAAATTCCAGGGAATTTTTGGTACAGACCAACCATTTTTACCATTTCCAGAGATACTGCCACAGGAAAAAAATAATATTGCTATTTATTGGTACAGTCAATCATATTCACTACTGCTTCCTCATACACCATGATCTAAACCCACAGAAAACCAAGATGAAAGTGATAACAGGGATTATAACTCTTTCACAAGAAATGTGTAAAGATGAAGAAAAGAAGTTCATTAGGGATGGATTTATTGACTGTATTAAAAATGAGCCAAGAGTTCTATGCTGCAGTTGTTCACATTTATTCACAAAAGGAAATGTTCCATTGTTAGTGGGGGCAGCAGATTTGTGGTTGGAATGTGTAGTCTGCTGGTTTCACACACCTATCAGGATGCCCAGAAAAAGAGGGATTCCCAAAAGGAAGCCCCACCTCTGGAAATGTCCAAGGCCAGGTTGGATGGGGCTTGGAGCAACCTGGAACAGGGAAAGGAGTCTCTGCCCATGGCAGGGGGTTGGAATGAGATGATCCTTAAGGTCCCTTCTGACCCAAACCATTCAGTGATCCTGTGTTGAACCCAAATCTCTGGCAGGTGAATTGCTGGAATCCCAAAGCACCTCAAAGACTCATTGGATGGAAGAACTGTGGAAACAGCACCTTCAGAATCACTCAATTATTTTCCTTTATTCTCTGGTGCTATTGGAGATCTTTCTGGTGCCTGACCTACTGCCTTCCCTACTGTTTCTGCATATCAAAAGTATGTGTTCATCCCAAATTTCCTTCCTTCTTCCTGGAATGCAAAAATATAGATTTTGTTTTTTCCATCAAGAATTAAATGGGGAATTAGAGGCTGCTTCATCCTGTCTGAGTTGAGGTTGTTTCCACACACAGGAAAACTGCAGCTCAGTGAAGGGGATTTCATCACAGGGTAGGAATCAGGGGTGAAAAGGTTCCTTTTCTCCATTTGAACAGGGCAGAATCACCTGAGTTTACCTTCAGACTGCACAACTTTTCCTTCCTTTTTTTCTTTTTTTTTAGTACAACCATATAAAAACCATTGAAACAACACTCCAGAAGCAGTAAAATCTCTTGAAAAGTGACTTAAATAAACTTGCCAAAAATAAATGGCAGTTTTTTACCCCACTGGGTTTCTATCTGCACATGTGCTCAGTCCTGTTTCATGTTTATGCATCAACAGACTCCAAAAATAAACAAGTAAGCAAATGGCAGTTTATCCATGGTGTTGAAAATATCAGACAACAGGGACATCAAAAAGAAAACTGTTTCCTCCAGAGTGTCCTGAAAGATTGTCAGGAAATAGGATCCTGTTGGAGATGCTCTGGGGCAGACTCTGCTTTACTCAGCTTCTGAGCAACTGCACATCAATGAGTGGCTCAGCCAAAGAAAAATCTGACTTCAGCACATGTCAGACCAGTCCCCTGTGGTTTAAATACATTACCCAAGGTTAAATGTGGTTTTCTAGAAGGAAAGTTTGTATCTTATTACTCGTGCTACCAGAAAGCAAAGGGAGGGGGAAAAATAAAAATAAAATAAATAAATAAATAAGCAGACCTTAGGGATTAATTTTGCCAATGGCTTTTCCATTGGCTCTTCCTCAACAGATCAGATTTTTAGACAATTTATGTAAAAGGCACCAGAAGACAGAACACATCTTCTCTTAGAAAGATTGGATCTTGAACACATTGAGGAATTCCAAAGGAGTAAAGAAAAGATTCCTGCAGCTTTAACATCTCATCAGCTCAGTAGAAAGACTTACCTTGTTGGCTTTGGCTTTATTATTTTCACAAAACTCCTGGTCCCATGAACAACATTGCTATAAAAGAATCTCTGTTGTCTTTTAAAAATAGGAAAAAAACCCTATTTTTAGTTCTCCTGATGGCAAATAGACCTAGAAATTGAATTCATAATTGCTTAAATATGCAGCAGATAGAAAGAGCAAATGATTTTAATATTTTCCTGGTCTATTTGGAAGGAAGAGCTGAAGTAAATTTCTGATATTTAGCTGTGAAAATGTCACTACATGCACACATTATGCAATAATAATTGAAAATTCAGTATATGCTGAGGAAATTCTAGGAAAATAGTAGAGGAATATTAGAAAAATATCAGCAGGACAACAATATTTGCTATAACATCAGACAAAAGAATTCCTGCAATATTAGGTCTTAAATACCAGATATTTCACATGGTAAAAGCCAAATAACAGCAAAGAAACTGTTACAACAAGTGAAATTCAAAAGTCACACTTGTAGATTTTGCTGCCTATGATCTTTCCATTTTTCTTTTCTTTCAGCTCCAGTTGCCAGGTTTAATAAGTTCCAGATCTTGGTTTAGGAACTGGAAAACATTAAAGAATGGAACTTACTTGTTGTTTGGAAATCCTACTAGATAATTATCACGTTTAAATTAATATTTATTGAAGGCAATAATTTTCTGGATATTGGAAAAGGAAAAGTGGGATAGAATTGAGCAGATTTTTGGTTTTGATTTTCTTTTAATTAAACAGGTGGAGGGGTCTGAGGATCATGATCATCAAAACAAAATCCTCTGATCAGAAAAAGCCATTATTGGCATTTCAGACTGCATATGACAACATTCAGTCAAATTTTTCTCAAGAAATATTTTTCACATGCAGGACAGAACTTTAATAGAGATGAATGCCAGCTCAGAAGATAAATCAATAGCATTTTTAAAAATGATAGCTTAGAGTTAGCATAGAAAAAAACCTGCCTTATTTGATTCAAAGCAGGAATCTGAACTTAAGTTTTCCCCATATGAGGTAAGTGCCCCAACAACTAGAGAATCAATCAGTCTTTTGTGATGAAAAATTGTAACAGCAAAAGTTGCCATCTGTTCAGATGCAAAATTGAAAACAAACTGTGAAGCTTCAACTCTTTAAAAAAAAAAAAGGAGTTGCTGTTTTCTAGCCCTGATTTTGTAGTTTCAATTATTCTATGGCATGATGAAGACAAAATTAAATGCATCTCTTGTTATTGTAAATTTTTATTAAAATCCTGTAAACTTTAATATAGTTAACACATTCTCTTGTAGAATTCTCAGGTTTCAAGAAACAGAAGGGAAAGTGCTCCTTTGTGGGAATTTTTTTCTCCTCACTGAATTCATCAGGACTATGACCAAGGTTGATTTTCTTTTAGTCCTTCCCTGTACAAAGCCATGAAGTGTGATTGGTACTGGCCTCACACTTGCCAAGAAACATTCATTAGCCACTGTGAGCCACCTCATCTGTTGATTTGATTGGGCTTTACCAGGAACTTTTCCACTGAGTGTTGGACTCTTTTTGATTTAACTGTATTTTAGACTGATCTCTCTTGCCACTCAAAAAATAAAGAATGGCATCACCTTTACCGAGATAATCACATTTAATGAAAAAAGAAAAAAACAGCATTTAGGCCTTCTGAGTCTCTTCTTGGCTGACATTGTTTTGTAAGTTGTACCTGGCAAGGAGCTTAAAGTCTCTGGGAAAAGGGAACATGATTCCAGCTGGAAACTTAAAGAGGTTTGTTTCTTATTTCCATTAGACTGAAGTTCATTCTCTGAACCCCCTGTTTCTGACACCTGATATCTCAATGTTATTGTGCTTTCACAGCATGGGTGAATAAACTGGTTTAAACCTTAAGAAGAATTTGAGGCTTCTCAAAAGTAGGTGGATATTAATTAAATTCATTAGGCAATTATCTTCCTCACTCATCTAGAGAGTTCAGACAGTGTTCCCATCTCTAGGATACAGTTATGGAACTGAGAGCTGTGGGTGAAACCCTGATTTATATGCACAGAACTGAGATCAGAACCAAGTTTTTTGTAATTTGGAATATTACTGCCTTAGCACTTTACTAAATAAAGGTTACATTAGGACAATTTTTAAAAGAGAGACCTGTGATGGGAAGAACCATAGAATGGTTTGGGTTGGAATGGAGCTCAGAGATCTTGTTCCAATTCCCTGCCATGGGAACACCTTCCACTAGACACTCCCACCAAAGCATTTTTTTCCCAGAAACATCCTGAACAGCTCCTTCTGTGGTGCCAAGAGCAATGGGGACCTTTGGAAAGGACAGCTGCTCCTTGCTCCCTTTCCCTCATCAGCAACTCTTGTTCCTAACTGCTGTCATCTCCACACAGGACTGCAGGAATGGGTGGCTTTGGGAAAATCCCCATCTCTGGAAATGTTCAAAGCCAGGTTGGAAAGGGCTTTGAGTAACCTGGTCTGGAGGAAGGTGTCCCTGCCCATGGCAGGGGTTTGGAGCTAAATGATCTCAAAGATCCCTTGCAACTCAAACTGTTTTAGGATTCTGTGATAAATGGGGCAGGCGGTCACGAAAAGAGGGGAGAGGTTGTTTGTTAAGGAGAGGCTGCCTGGTAAAAAGGGTTCACAAAAGGCCAAGCTTGGATGCAGGGGATTTTTCTGAGATTCTCACAATAACAAATGGAATTCCCTCCAGAAAATCACCTTTGCACTGCTTTGCCCTGTGCAGGAGGCTGTTTCTCCATCCACTGAGGGAACATTGTATCTCTGTTCTCCCTTGACTAACACAGACTCTGTTACTATCCTTCATCATCTTGCAAATCCTTGCATCAGCCCCAATTTAGCAAGATCTTTAGCACAGCTACACTGCTCCAAACACCTCGAGTCCAGCAGGATTCAGGCTGAGCTGAAGATATATTGCCTCAAAAAAGAATTGCTGTAGTGTGTTCAGAGCACCACTGTATCAGCTGTTAGAGGATAATTGTAAATAAAGCTCAGGAGGATCGATCCAGCTCAGCTCAATCAGCTTATTGATTTAAGCTATAAAAAGAAAACAGCACATAAACAGCCCTCTTACATGTGACCCCACCACCAGCCTGTGGTGACTGACAATTCCCAGGTGCAAACAGCACATGAACTTTTAGCTGGTGGTTATTGCAACCATCTGGGTTTACAGGTAGCTTCAGAGTTTCCTTTAAATTGCACAATCTCTCCTTGCCTGTGTTGAAGGCCAGGCCAGTTTATCTGCATATGTGTCGTGTGGACAACTTAATGGAACCATTTTTCATGGCTTTGTGGTATTCAGGGGAAAATAGGACACACAACTATCACAGAAATCACTGATACCTGCAATAAAAACAGATTCATCGAAGACTGCAGAAATAGTTTTAAAAATAGCAGAATACAAGGACATAAGCTAATGAGCAGCTTGGTAGTTGCTCAAACTCAAGCACTTAAAATCTCTAGGAGTTTTCTTGCTGCTGACAGGATAAACTTTTATCATTTCCACACCACCTAAAAGCAAAGAATAGCCAGAAACAGCTAAAGCAGCACATGAGAGACAGCTGGACCCAGGCCTGCATTATTTAACACAGACCTAATCCTGTCCTTGCAGATTTTGTAATTTTGCCAAGAATAAGGGTTTTTTCCTTTCCCCTGGCTCTATGCTGTGACCATGAGCTTTTAAAATACATTGTCCAAGCTCCTTGCAGGGGGAGACTTTTCTTAACCCAAAAGAAGATCAAAATAGGCAGAGGGAACAAACCAGTCCTATCTGAACCCTGAAGAAGAGAGCTGAGGAACTGGACTTTATCTTCAGAAGATGCCATCTAAACACCACCTGAAGTACCAGACCACAACAATTTTATTAACATGAGCTTTTAAAACTGCTATTTTAGCACATATCTAACCCTGCCATCCAGGGAGGGTTCCTGACAATAGATTCTTGGAAAAGTTGCCCTCAGCTCCTTGGCATGGTCAGTGAGACAAATGGATGTCTCCACAGAGATTATTCCCTTTTAAAATCTTTATCAATGTTTGGGTGAAGAAATCATCACATTTTTATGGAAAGATCTCCTGTGTCCCACATCACTGAACTGGCTGGTGCCAAATCAGCCTTTTTAAGTGAAGAATTCACCTTCCTTTTCCATGTTCTGGTCCAAGCACAGGAGACACTTTAGACTGGATCAGACTTTATATCCATCTCACTTTATGGTGAATCACAAAAATCCTTTACACTGTAAGGACAGAAATACAGCTTGTCACTGCATCACTGCTAAATCTGTGGGACCAGCCCAGGGATAGTTTTTTAGATAAATATTTGGAACTGAGGTCCCAGCACACCTCATCATTTAAAACAGATGTTGTCCATCCAGCAGTCAGGATGAGGGATGAACATAAAGTTCAGCATCTTCGTGGAATCCCAACCCATCCTAAGAAACAATTTGCCAGGACATGCATTTCTGGGACAAGCTGCATTCAAGCTTCCATGCTGGAGTTGGACCACTTTATAATCTTCTTTACCTTTGGTCTAGGAAGTTGTCACTCTTTTGAAGGGTTGCAGGGTCATACAGCACATGGGACACTTGGATGGAATCCAAATTACCTTCTGCCATGACTTTTTCACTACCCGTACAGACAGGAGCTGCTGTGCCATTGATGACAATTCTCCAATTTGTTGGTCATCAAGCCTGCAGAGAAGTTCTTACCCTGGTTCCCTCACACATGGCTGTGGCATCGTGCAAGGGCACAGAGAAAGATCTGAGGCAGGAGACATCAGAGGGCTCAGATCCCCTTGGTCACATTTTGAGCCAGCAGGCACCGACATGGCACTAAGGAAAAATGAAATTTTTCTTGGTTCATCCAAAAGCCCTCCACCTAAAAGAGGAAATCCTGACTGCAGTCAAAGTGAAGATGGACAGAAATGTCACAGAGTGTAGCAGGAGCTGTTGAGACATATCTGGTATTGAGTGGGTTTGGGTATCAGGGGCTGTCTGCAAGAGGAAGGGCTGTCAGTGTCACCAGAATGTGCATGGGAGAAGAAAGTTTGGCTGCTCCCCACACTGGGCCAGACATCAGAAACTCGAATGTCATTCAGTGCTGCTTCTCCTGAAATGCCAGCCAAGCCCAGGATGTTGTGTTTCCCTCTGACATCAGGCAGCAGGACCCTGCTGAGAGAACTGCTCTGCTGGGCTGGGCATCACCAACTGAGCAGCTGAGCCAGAGCTCGTCCCACACAAAAGCACAAATCTTAGACAAAATTGCTCTTCTGATCTATTCCTTCCTAGCAGTTTGCAAGGACTCACCCTCCTCCTCTGGAGACGCAAAAGTGGGGAATTAATGGGATAAAGAAGCCAGTGAGTCGCAGAAGTGTGACAATCTTTCCATCTTTCAAATATGGGAATGTCTTCCCTGCACAGAGTGATCAATATTCTCAACAGTTAACATGGCAGATTAAGTGGTTTACTTCCCTGAATGGAAAATACCAGAGAAGATGATTTAATTGATTTAATGGGTTATAATTGGATGGTAATAGTTATGTGTGTGTATACAGTGAGTGCAGTAGACCAAACATAAAAGGAAGACTTATCATTACTAAGATTTTCTGCTGATCACTAAACAGGGATAGTGTTGAATGTTTTAGTCTGTTGCATATTTTATTTTATTTTTTTTATTTTATGCTACCGATTTTTTATTTAATTTTGATTTTTTAAAATTATGTTTTCATGGATAAGAACATTTTTTCTTTCTTCTTTCAAATAGCAGCTCATAACCAAGGCCACAAAATGCAAATTTTAAGTGTTGCTGAGGAACAATGAAATAAAATAGTGTTGCAGTGTTTAAGTGCCCTACCTTGCTGGCAGAGCTGCATTTACCTTCAAAGTTTTATCTATCCAAATGACCAATACATGAAGAGTGTATTGTGCAGACAGAACCTTCCAAGACTGCATTTCCAACCAACGTGAGCTAAGGCAGAGATAATGCTTTTCTTGGAATGGGGCTTCATGTGAAATTCCTACTATTGCAGTCAAAAATTAGTACAGAGCAAAGAAACAACAACAAAAAAAAATCCTTAACCATGGGAAGTCCAGTGATGACACAGTCACAGCTCATGCTCTGAAAGCATTTTCAAAGCATTCCAGCAAATTGTGGGGGAACTATTGCCTTTTTTTCTTTTTTCTTTTTTTTTTTTAAGGGAGGAACTTCTGTGCTACAGAAGACAAACTGAGGCACTTGCCTTTACCAAGTGGGAGGAAGATTTTTGTAGGACAGACAAGAACTAAATGTGGACAGTTCATCCCATTTGCAGACAGCAAAGCAGATTAAAGCTGCTGCAGCCACCCACTCATTAAAGAAATTCTTCACTGCCTTTAATTTTGCCCAGATGCAAGTGACAGCTCTCAGCAGCATCCCAAGCCAGCCCAGGGCCAGTTTGTGGCTCCCCTGTGCCAAAACTATGCAGCCCATGGAGAAGAAAGGCTGTTTGATGGGATAGTCTGCAGGGAAAAATCCACATCACCTCTGCCACAAAGTGAGGGATAGCAGGTACCTGAGCAGGATGATATTTAGTTATTCTTGTATTCCAGCAATTGCAACCCTTAATGGACAGTTCCCTTCCTTTCTGCCACTGTGAGTCACCTGGAGCACAAAATAGCACCTATTTTCTTCAGCTCCAAGGTTTCAGCAGAAGGAAGTGAAGAGGGAGACAGCAAGAAAAAAAAGGTGTGATTAACTTTTCATTTCTGTAACAGTTCAGCTGGCCATGCACAAAGGCCCTGGATTTCATCCTGTCCCATATTGCTCACAACCCAGTTCTGCAAAAGGCCCTTTCTCACTCCCACTGAGGCCCCAGAGAGTTGCTGCCCTGTTGTCCTTGCAAGGAAAAAGCCAAGAATGTTGGGCTGTACTTTTAAACTCCTCCCAAAACTTTTTCTATGCTTCGGAGACATAGAAGGGAATGAGAAGCTCTGGGTAATAAGAGAAAAAAAGGGAGTAAAAATTATTTTTATCTCAGAAAAAATGGAGTAAAAATTATTCTTTTTCTTCAATGGGATCACAGAATCCTAGAATTGCTTGGGTTGGAAGGGAACTTCAAGGCCATCTAATCCACTCCCTTGCCATGGGCAGGGACACCTTTCACTATCCCAGGTTGCTCCAAACCTCTTCCAACCTGGCCCTGAGCATTTTCAAGAATGGGGCAGCCACAACTTCTCTGGGCAACCTGTGCCAGTTCCTCACAAACCTCACAGGGAAGAATTTCTTCCTAATATCCAATCTAAAACTACCCTCTGTCAGTTTGAAGCCATTCCCCCTTGCTCTGTCACTCCATGCCCTTGTCTAAAATCCTTCTCCAACTCTCTTGGAATCTCTTCAGGAGCTGGAAAGGGCTCTAAGGCCTCCCTGGCAACTTCTCTTGCTGCCATTGTTCATATCTGGACTGCCTGAGGTGTGCCAAGGCAAGAGAGGCAGACTGCAAGCAGCAGATAAGGAAAGGTCCTTGGGGAATATTGAGCTAATCCTGGTGGCTTTGTTCCTCCCTCACCACGGTTCTTTCTCTCTCCAAGGGGAAATGTGTGGAGCCAGCAATCGTGTGGGAGAAAGGAAAGAGGATCCTGGGAGAGGAGGTGGTGTTTGGGATTCTGCTGTGCCACGGCACCACAGACCTGGGGGACAGGGCCTGATCCTCCCTGGAATCAGCACAGCCACTCTCTGGGCTGGCCTCAAGCTAAAACATTGCAGACTCGAAGAGTGAGCTCAGATGGGCTGCAGAATGAAGAATCAACAGAAGGCCAGCAAAAATATTGATTTTCTTTTTTTAGATTATTATAAATAATAGAGGTAAAGCCTCAGAGAGAGCAGTTTTAATCTCTCTTACTCAAGACATTTACAGAAAACTATGTCCGAGTCAAGGCATTTGCAGCAAAAGAAATTGAGGCACAGACATGGGATGTGACAACTGATCAACATGACCCAGACAGTGACAAAATGAGGACAAGAACCAGGTCTCCTGTCTGCCCTTTGTGATGTTTGGGCCACTGAGGTGGCCTATCCTTCCATGCACAAAGAAGAAGGGGTCTTTGCAGCCCCTCTGCAGCCCCTTTGCACACCTGGTCTCTCTACAGGGGCACTGTTTTCACACACAGCACTCCAAGCTGCACTGAGGAGCCAGCAAAAATCCCTGTGTCCTAATCACTACCCTTCCTGTCCTAATAATTACCCTGCCAGCAATTCTGATCCCCAAGGGGATCTCCTAGGGCAGGAATTTTGTGTCTGTTTCCTTCCTGCAGCATTCTTTTTTCTTATTAATTGCTGACGGCTGAAGGGAAGAGTTAACTCTGAGGATTTGTAGGCATTAATTTTTCATCTGATTATTAATATGCTTGCAGCAGGTGTTGGACATTTTCTATTTTAGTGGTCTCAGAGAATGGCAAAGGATCTAAGAACCACTTATCTTCATTTAAACTTCTGCCTGATGAGGAGAGTGGGAACAGAGAAGAGGTTGGACATCACTGCAGTATATTTTAGTGTTCTTTGCTTCTAATTCTGTAATTGTGAAGACTTTATCTCATTACAGTCATGTTTGACTTTATTTCTTTCTCTCTTCCCTCCACCTTGTCTTTCTTTTTCTTCTTCTTCCCTTTGCCTAAATGCAGCTGCAATAAATATCTTCAGTACAAGATATGTATTTAGCAAATATATGTGTATATATTGTTTATGTGCTATCTCCTTAGTAACTATTTTCTATTTCAAAAAGACTTCATTCAACTCAATGCAGAGCAGAATCTGTGTGTAGTCTGAGCACCCAAGGCAGTCAGCAAAGAGAACTGTCAGCAGATCCATGGTATGAATGGGCTCTAAAGCCATTGACAAATGTTTAGCAAAAAACCAAAATAAATTATTTTCAGGATATGGCTGGTCTACAGTGGGAAAATTAAATTGTTCTGACTACTAGAAAGTCTAACTTTCAATGCATAATTCCACTTATTCTGATCCAATGAACTAACTTTTGAGGTCAGTTTATCTGCCAGTAATTTCTTGGTGATCAAGAGCCAAGCTTGGGTCAGTTGTATAAAGCCAAGGAAGGATTAGGTTGGATATTGGGGAAAAATTCTGCATCTAAATTGTTGTCATTGTCTAAATTGGAACAGGCTGCACAGAGGAAGGGAGGAGTCACCATCCCTGGGGGTATTTAAAAGGTATGTGAATGTGGCACCTGGGGACAGGTTTTAGTGGTGGCTTGGCAGTGCTGGGTCAATGGTTGGACTCGATGATCTCAGAGGTCTTTTCCACCCTTAATGATTCTGGGATTCTTACTTTTGATCCCAGGCTTAGATTTAGACTCTAACCACTCTAGTTGAAAGTATCCTCAGTTTCACCCTAATTAAGTGCTTCTTGGGGATTGTCTGAACATGAAGGTAGGTTTTAACCCTGTTTTGAGACTCTTTGTGGGAAAGCTCATGCACCTTGAATTTCCCAGACTCCATACAGTGTTTCCTTCTGTGGGGCTGTTCCTTGGCCATTTGGGAGGGAACACAGGCACTGAATTAATCCTGCCTCCATGTTCACTGTAGCACGTTCCTGACAGCAGTGGGACCCTTTTCTTTTGCCTGGCACTAAACAAACTGCTGGGAATGCAAATGACAAGCTTCCTTTTAATTTTGCCTTCATTCCCTGGTGTAAGCACTGGATCCAAACATCTGTGCTCCAGGGATATCAGACCTCAGCACTGGGCTTTGTGTAACAGGTGAAGCCCTGAAGTAGGTCAGCGTGCATCAGTGAATCAAGCTTCTGTATCTCTGGTAAATCATTTAAAAAATCTTGCTTTGTGTCCATAAAGTTTGTATATATTTAGTATCTACTTAAAAACGTAGAGCAGGGTGGAGATTGATGCCTTTAAAGGCAGCCAGAGCAGCTGGTGAATATGCTGAGTTAAGAGTACCACCAAGAGGCCAGTCAGGAGATGGCTGAGGAGGTTTAATTGCATTTCACCAAGAGCAGAGGGGCCCCTTTAACACGAAAGGAGAAGGCTGGGAAAGAAAAACTGGGAAGTAGATTTTTAATAACCAGTTGAGCCCCACTCTGGCATTATTTTGTGGCAGCAGGATTGAAGAATGGCAAGGAGACAGGGCCATGCCTGCTGTAAAAATAGTAAAGCATAAATAGTAATGCAGCAGGCACTGAGAAATGGTTCAGCGAGCACACTGCATGCCAGAGAGCTGCTGCTGCTGCAGCAGCACAAGGGATAGAGCCTGGACATCCCCAACCCTAAAAAGGCCAGGTCTCCTGTCACATCATCAGTAGAAATACTCCTTTGCAGGGTAACCAGGTCAGACTTTGTGTTGTATCATTGCACAGGGCAGCCACAATTATTTCAATAAACAGCAGCTTTTTTAACCACAGAATTTCCTTTCAAACAGTGCTTTACAGTGAACACCTCTCCTTTTTTTTCCACGACAAAAATCCGATCAGCTGAATGTGGCCAGAACTGTAAAGAAAACTATCATTTCTCAATAAATTAGCTGAGAAGCCACCAAATCTGAGTATTTCCAAGCCACACTCTGACTTAATATGGGTGAGCTCAGCACTGCTCCAAGCATGGTGATGTGAGGACCAAGATGAGGCTGCTCAGCATGTAATGAAGGAAAATTCCAAAGCTGGGCCTACACTGGCAATAGACAGTGGCAGAGCCACTGTTAAACACTCAAAGTTAATTACCTATTCTGCTAAACCAGTCCCTGGTGCTGCTGCAGCTGGAGTAGCTCATTATCCTGCACAATTCCCACGCAACTCCGAAGCACTGACACAAGACAGGGACTGTTCCCAACAGGCAGCTTGGCTGCATCAACCCTGTTTTGGGCAGCAGGACAGGTCAGTGGTGAGGGTATCAGCCACTCTCCAGCTGTGCTCTGAGAAAGGTTCTAGGTAGGTGTGATTTCTGAGTGCTCCTGTAGCCTGGAGCACCTACAAAGCATTGAGAAGGGTGAAAGTCTCCGTGGAATGACTTGGGGAATGTGTGCTTGGCACCATGTGATGAAACTCTTCTATGAAAAGTTTACACAAAAGGGTGGTTAACCAGTCCATAAAGAGTCTACCCTGCCCTAGGGCAGGGTGATGGAGTAGATAATCATGCCAGGAGCCTGTCAATCCTCTTTTCTCTGGCTGTAAGATAAGATTTTGTGAAAGTGTAAGTCCATTGAAAATAAAGGAGAACAGTCCCCATGAGCCTTTGTTGACAATCCTTCCTCTGCTCTACAGAGTGGAACTTTTCCAGTTGAATAGGAGAGGAAAATATAAAATAACCCTTAGGAATGACTATGATGGCAGATATAGGGATGTACATAATCCCTGCTAGTCTGCTATTTTTTTGCAAAAAAGTGCAAAAATGGGGAAATAAACTGATGAAGGAAAGGCACCTGAATTCTGCTTTAAATGGACATTGAACTGCAGCCCTAAGTCCACTGGATATGACACCTGAGTTATGTTTGATTGTGTGTGTTGTGCACAGAAAAGATCTGATTGATCACAGTATGACTCCAGTGTTACATTGGTGTGGGAATCCAGGGCATCCCTCCGGCTGCCCTGGAAGGTCTGGGACCCTGGCAGAGGGTTGGGAACCCCCCTGTACAGAGCCCNTGGGATACTTGCAGGAGAAAAGTCAGATCTCAAAATATTAATCCAGAAATGCAGAATTCAAAAATGGCCAGGCACATGTAGAGATGTGGATGTATCCATGAACTCGAGCCATGTCAGTATTCCTAACTTTATGAGTCTCCATTGTAACAGATCTTTTCTGATGCTAGAAGCTGTTATAGTTCACCAATTCAGAACCATAGAATGGTTTGGGCTGGAAGGGATCTTCAAGTCCATGTTGTTCCAAGCCCTTGACATGGGCAGGGACACCTTCCACTGTCCCAGGTTGCTCCAAGACCTATTCAGCCTGTCCTTGGACACTTCCAGGGATGGGGCAGCCACAGCTACTCTGGGCAACCTGTGCCAGAGTCTCACCACCCTCACAGGCAAGAATTTCTTCCTAATATGGAACCCTTGTCTACACTCTTCCAGCTTAAAGCCATTCCCCCTTGTCCTATCACTACATGTCCTTGCAATAAGTCCCTCTCCAGAATCAACATTAGGTAATTTCTCCCTCCCTTTACCACAGGCAAAGGAATTACTGTGGTTAAATGAATTAAAGGCATCCAACAGAGAACAAGTGACTGCTTTTTTGCTCACACTTCTGGTCCCAGTAACTATGACCAAAGGCACTTGGTATCACTTTGGATTTGACCTGACATCTACAGCTTGAGAATTAGCCCATGTTCTTCCTTCACAACTTCGTAAACTCATCATACACCTGTAAAATTCAACACTCTGAAAATCTGAGTGTCCCAGGGAATCCACCTGGAGGGAGGGAGGGATGGATGTTTGGAATACAGGTTTGCTGTTTATGGCACCCTGACTTTGTCCTGAGTGTAATGTAGGAACAGGTCTGGCAGGGTCAGACACACAGCTCTGGGACAGGGATAAGGCAAGGAATGTCATCAATCGATCTGTGAGGGAAGAGTTTCTGCTCACCCCAATTCTCCTCATCCCAAAAAACCAACAGCAAAGTTCCTACTAACTTCCAAAGAGGCTGAACTCAGCTCTGGTAGCACAGACAGAATTAAGGAAACCCCATGTCCCCTGTCCTACCTTAAGTACCAGTGCCTGATGGTGTTTGGGATGCACTGGGCATTGTGTATTTGCTACTCCAACAGCTTTGAGGTGTGAATGATGCAGGTCCTCAACCCAGACTGGAGAAAAATTCCTGTGACAGTGAATAATAAAGAGCCAGAGGAACCCTGGGGACAACAGGTCTGTTTCCCTGCCCAGCATGCCATTTCAGAGGCCTTGGAATTCCTTGAGAGCTAAAGAAATTAAAGCAGGAGAATTGAAATACGCCTCTGTAGGGCGTCGAGACACAGAACGCTTCTGCTGGCTTGTATTTTTCATCTTCTGTGGCTGTTTCAAAAATCTCTTTAAATATTAAAGACAACAATATTTATTTTAGTGATATAACGTGTGCAGTGCAGTGAGATTTCCATTTGTGTGTTTAGCACAAAAAAAAGTTTGAAGTCTTTTATATAAAAGTATTTTTAGACTGGAGAAACAAAGAATGACAGAGCTTTTTAGTAACTCAGCTTTCTGGGTTTTGTTTAGGGGTTCTGCCACGTGGATCTTCTCCAGGCCTAGATTTAGTAGGTCACATTTCCAGACTGCATAGGTGAAGATGGAGTCAAATAGTTTCACTTCATTGTCCTTCTATTCCACTGCCTTGTCCCTAGGAGTGTTCTGAACTCAAACATTGGGACAACAGAGGTGTAAAAAAGACATTGACAGTTCACAGAGGAGAAATCAACTGATACTCTCAAAAGTCCCACTCTGATCTCTTCTAAATCTATCTTTAAATTCAATACTTAGTTGAAGATGTCCTTACCTTCTTCCACCAAATTGCCAAGGTGTTAAACCAACATTATTGTTTTAGATACCAACAGATAATATTGGATCATCCAAATCTAATATTCTATCTCAGACCAGGTCCCAATTAAAAGTTTTGTTAACATTCCACTTCCAGTATGTTTCACATCCTTGCAGTATGGATTTGCACAAAGAGTCAGGTCCATACAGGCCTTAAAAATAAAGACAAGCAATAGCTCTAGGCTGTGATGCCAGATGAAGACAAGAAAAATATCATTGGAATGAAATATTTGCTCTAGTGTTTTTCCTTAAAAATTGGTGGCAAAGCCTTTTAAAGATTAATTCACCACAAATTCCCACTGGAAAGGAAGACAAGTGATTATTGATATTGTCTGTCTCTTGATCTGCTGAGGCATTTCCTCCTGCATTAGAAAGAACAAACCTAAAAGATCTACAAGATAATTAATACTTTTCCTTTGCTCCAGAAGGCTTTTGCTTCCTTGACTCTTTTGACTATTCAAGTGTTCACTGATACAACAAATAAATTATAAAAAGCTTTGGTCTAGAATACTTCTCTCCATTCCAAACTTTCTCCTTTGGAACTGCCTCACCATCTGCTCAAAAGGATCATCTCTTTTGGCAGAAGATAAATATGGGATCAGCAACCAAAAAGGATCATGCTGCTTGGGGTCTTGTGTCCTTGTCGTGGATGTTGTGACACACTTCACTTGTAACAGAGGAGTACCAATATATTTATCTTTATAAACCAGAGATTTAGCAGAGTTTGATGCTAAATGAGATGGTGGTTTAACAAGACTGGGTGACCAGGTATCCTTGATTTTTTACTGCACAGAGGACAAGGTCAGACAAAACTGAGAGGGACACCCTCCCATTGGGTCATGAGGTTTAGAGAGGACTCCCTTATGTTCTAGAAGGGTCAATTGTTTATGTCTGAAGCACTACTTGTACATAATCAGACCTTCACGTCACTTAGCTAAGATTTCAAAGTTTCAGTGCTTTTATATTGAACTCACTGAGTGTCTCACGAAATAAGGATTCTCCAATTTGGAGGAGCAACCTTGAGAAGAGTCCCTACTCAAGAGAAAGTCAAGACATGCACCCTGCTGATGTGCAGGAGAGCCCAAAAAGCTCAGGGCTGTCCACTATTTGTGGCAGAAAATAACTGATTTACAGTGATATTTGCACACTGATTACAGAATTTAATTTCTCCCACACTTGGCTTGAGCCAGACCTTGACCAGCACAATGTCTGGGAGGGTGAGAGTGCATTGCCAATCCTTGGCTGTAGTGTTGTTATCTGTGTCCCTCAAAGCCACTCTGAGCTGGATCCATCACAAGCAGACACATCCCTAACCTCCATCACTGGCTGTTATCACTTGAGGCGGTTATGGGAAATAAAGGCTGTAAAAGAATTCAGGCCAGAATATGTTCTCCTTCCCTCTCAAGACTACAAAGATGAAGATCTGATGCTATCCTAGTATAAAATGGGTATGGATTCTGTTGGCAGAAAATGGCTGGAGAAACAAAACCAAAGTTAGGGAAAATACGTACATTTCCTGTACTGGAGTAGATGACCTTGAAAGTTTCTTCTAACCAAAACTATTTTATGATTCTGAGATAAAAGCTCCTATGGTAGCATGGAAGGTTCAAACACACAAGTGAGTTAATGCAGGGTAAAAGGTTTCTGTGCATCAGCTGACCTGAGGTAGCTGCCCCTGTGTGTACTTTCATCTTGCAGTAAATCTGAGTTAATTTGAGTCACAGCAGCCCTCTTTCTTTAAAAGAATGTGAATGATTCAAATAACTTCACATTTGCTACAGGCAAGAAGCTTGTGCATGGGCTGTTGCCACGGAAACCCGCTCACAGATCTTAGCACAAAGGAAATATCGTTAGTGTTTCATTAATTACTGTATTAAAGCAAGTCGCCATCTGAGATCAATGCCTATGGCACTCAGTACACAATGAGAAATATTCTTTGTCCCAAAAAACTTCTGAACAAAAGAGGGAGCTTCTTTTCAGCTTTGCAGGAAAAAGAAAAAAATGTTTATTTTGCGAAGTTAAGAACTGAACCAGAGTCACATAAATCAAAGTCAACCCACACTGCCTGTGGATCAGCCAAGTTATTGCCAAGGAAGTCCAAGGCTGGAGGTCCACAGGGACTTGGCTGACAATGACAGGGGTACCAAGGGCTGCCAGCATGCCTCTGAAAATTGAGCCACGAGCTGTTTCTGGGCTTCGTGGGTTCTGTTTTTGTAGAGAACTGAGCTCTGTAACTGCAGCAGCAAATACAGTCTAATAACCAACCAATTTCCTATAATGGCACTTCATATTTCAGCCTCTATTCATTTTCTTCTCATTTTCAGCCAGGAGGTAATGGCACTGTTTGCTCTTCACAGCAGAGATGCACCCTGGCCCATCGTGCCTCTGAGAACAAAGCACAAAATTGAAGTTGGTAGAGTGTAATGAGTGACATTTTCATGGCAAAATAGGGGTTAGCCATCATTTCAGCTATCACAGAGCTGTCATGCCAGTGATTTCAGAGAAATGGGGTTTGGACCTGAGAAATCTGCTCTCCTCCACTTGTCAGGAGAGATCTAAAAGGCTGCTTGCACCCAGGGCTGCTGGGAGCCAAGCTGATGCTTTCCCAAATGTGGCTTTCAGGTGAAGTTAGGATGTTGTATGAATTCACAAGCCCCAAAACCTGCTTTCCTTCCATAAGAGACTGGCAAAGAGACTTTTTCTCGAGTCAGGATCTTCAACTAACACTGCTCAAGAGTGGCCTGCAAAAGCCTGTGGTGGAAAAAGATCTCACTGAGAATTTGCCAAAACTGAGAAATCCAGAGTTATTGTGCAGAGAATCATAAAGTGGCACTTGTCAGTCAGGAGGAAGAGTGCCAGAAGGTCTTTTTCATTCCTCTTGCAGTGCCAGTTGAAATTACAAATGTCTCTACATTGATTTGCAAAAAATAATTTAAGTTTTTCTATTGTCTTAGCAGCACTCTGGGAGGTTCTTCAGGAGTCTTTCAAATAATGAGGGAAAACCATCATCATTAATGCCCATGAATTAAGAGCCTACACGAGGCCAGCTCCTGGTTTAGAAATTAGGAGGAAATCTGTATCTCTGATTCTTAAACTTTCCTCTGAAATGTCCAGTTCTTCCTAACGTGACAGATAGGGCACAGCACAAACTACCACTGCTTTAAGTCAAGTCTGGTACTTCTCACACTCTGATGTTTCCTACCAAAGAAAAAGGCAGAGAATAGATCTTTACCATGCAGCCACTTTCATTGCAAAGGAATCTGCAATGTCTGAGCCTTGAGGATCCAAAGGACACTGGGAAAGGTCTGCCCAATTAACTCCAGACTTGAAGAGGCAAAACTGTGTCAGCACAGAGTTTATGAGCACCTGAGCTCTCCAACCTGGCTATCAGCTAATTACCCCTGCAAGTGTGTCTGGCCAAGCTCCTGGAGAGGCTCTGTCTAAAAATGTCACTGCAAAGATGTGAAGTGTGTGAGAGTCCCATTCTTACATCTATAAAAATTCACCCCAAAGTCTGGATGGAACCAAGTTTTAAAGGCCAAGTGATTCAAACTGTTGGCAAGAAACAGATCAGGAAGGAATCCTGAAAGAGAAACTCCACAGGGAGAAGAGGAGATGTCAATGATGATGGACTTCAATGTGCACTGGAAGGAGGGAGAGAGTCTCTGGGATGGTTCAGAGAATCAGCATTTTCCTAGGAAAATTATCAATTACAAACAATTTTTTTTAAAAAAGTGACTGCTACTCACTCTGCATCTTATTCAAATTTCTGCACTTTCTGCAGGCTTCCATACACTTGCTTTATTTCTCCAGTCACATTGCTGTCTCTTGGGTCTTTCCTTCCTGCTTTTGCTTGTCTATCTCTAGAACCCATTAATATTTCTGATTATCTCATTTATATCATCACTTTTTAATACTTAAAAAGTTTGTGAATTATTGTAGCAGCCCTGAATGAAAACAATCTATTAGCACAAAAGAATTTCCTTTGGACAGTTAAAGCAAATGTAAGTTAAACTAGCAACTCCAGTTTTCTCACTGTTAGGCAGCTGGGTTCCTGAAGTAAAAAAAGTTTCACCACAATTCTAATTTAGCCTCCTCCTTCTTTCTTTGGAGCTTTCTGTGGCTGCTTTTCTTTCCTGAGTACCTCACAACTCATAATGTACCTATTCTCACAGTTCTTTCATGCACTCTGGCTGTTTTATAAAATTCATGCTATCCTATTTCTTGTAAGTCTATGGAGCATCATTTCAGCCATTAGAGGAACAGACCAGAATATTATCTGCTGTCCCTATCCTCAAGACCATTATTTAGGTAAAAATATCAAGGGAAAATGTGTAGCTCTCAATAGTGATCATTTATAAGGGAGAGAAACTGGTGCCTGCAGCATTCCCTGTCTCTGTACTACAGACAAAAACAAACTTCAGACTCTAGTGGCAATTTAGGCATTTCTTTCCCAGCTGCTGTGTCTGGGGGATGAAGAAAAAAGACAGTTACACCATAAAGAATTGGCTAAATTGAGGAAAGATGGTTTTTCTCAGTGCACTGAAAGGATTTCTTTCTCGTCCAGGGACTGCACAGCAGGAGCAGAGCTTCTTGGCCTTCCAGCACAACCTGGCAATAAAGGGAAGAAAAGCCCTCTCGTGAGGGTTTAGCCAGGTATCAGGAAAATTCATCTGGCTTTCCAGGTGAATTCATATCTTCATCACCTTCTAAATCAAACCTCAGGGCGCATTCATTATGAAAGATGTGACTGATTAAATGCAGTGGTCTGCAAAGCTGGCTCCTCCACCTGAGGAAGTCAGACAGCAAATCAATAGATCCAAGAGAGTGAGTGACATCACCCCTGATCCTAACACTGACACACTTTTTGGTAAACTGACTCGAACCCAACTCCACTCAGTATTTTAACTGTCTTTTCATTGACTATAACAGGAGCCCTGGCAGTTTAGGATGGTGTAATGTACACATTGGAAGCACCTGAATTTGTAGAACATAAATGCCATCCCATAAACATCTCCGCGTACATGGAGTAATGCAGCACCATTCAGACACAGATGGGGTTGCTCAAATATTCTTACCCAGATATTTCATGGTGTATGTTCCCTGACTTTACCATATCTTTATGATTTTAGCACCTCTTTTTGAGAAGGATGAAGGCAGGAAGGTCACAGCGAGTGGAAACACAGAGACAACCATCTGTGGGAAAAGGAACAGCTTTAAAGGCAGCTTGGAATTTCAGCAAGATGCACAAGTTAAAACTGGCACAAAAGTTTCCCATCCATCCATCCATCCATCCATCCATCCATCCATCCATCCATCCATCCATCCACTCTAGGGCTGGAACACTGTGTCTGCTCAGTGCATTTCTGAGCAACAGTCATGCAAAAGGAGTGAGGAGGAAACATCTGAACTTCACGGGTGTCTTTTGAAGCGTTTGCCAAGGGGATGCACAGGCAATGACTCAGTCAAATGCTGCTTTCACTCCTACACAGCACTCAGCTGCTGAAATTGCAATGAATGGCAGGCTGATCCAAAGGGAAATGCTCCTGTAAATTCACACAGTGTCCTTCCTCTGGTTATCTCCAACCCCATGGCACCCCTTCTTTTACCTTTATCTTTACAATTCCCCAGTTAATTCCTCTGCAGGTCCTTAGAGTTGGTCTCTCTCCATAACCTGCTGGGTGAGGTCCTCAGGGCTGAGGGAAAAGAGCTTTTGTTTGGGTTGTTGTTTTTTTTTTTTTTCACTTGACCCAAAGTAAGCTAAAACAAATTCCCTGTGAAAATCTATTTTTCATTCAATAGCACCTTTTTGTCCCCAAGGCAGACAAGTCAAGTCTTGTTGCATGAGCTCCTTACTGTGAGCAGAGGAGCTTGCACTGAGACAGAGAAGACACAGGGAAGAACAAAGACTCAGTTGGGCACAAAAGTTTCTATTACAGAAATGCCACCTAAAGTCAAGGCTCTGCTGTGCCACAGCTGTGTAGGGACTTTTTACACTAGAACAGAACATCATCAACCTTATATCCATAAATAAAACAGAGGTCCAAACACAAGGGTCTGTATCTAAATATTGCAGGGGTGGAGGGAGATGTGGGGTAACAGGATGGGTCAGGACAAACTGCAGAGTTCTGCTCCAGAAAAAGACCACCAAGACTGACAACCTAAAGGGATGTCCAAAGTTCTCAGCAAAAGAAAGAATTATTTCCAAAATTCCTTGTATGCCATTCTTGAACAAGGTAATTGATGGTATTGACTTTTCCTAATACTGCTTTAAAAAAATATAAAAAAGAAACAATTTTTTATTGGGAAAGTCACAAAGAATAACATAAATATTAGGGGAAATTTATTATATAATGAATTGTCATTAGACAAATGAACTTACAGGAAAGAAAAACCTGATAAATAACTTGTATTTATGTGCACATATACAATTCATGACAGAAACAAATATATATATATATATTATATATATATATATATGACTTTGCTTACCTTTTTGACAAAAAAATCTACAGACAGCAATTACTAAGAGGTACTATGAAAAGAGATTGGTTATAAAGGGATATAAATTCCGACATGAGATATTACAGGTTTATCTAAAGGTGATAATAACAGCTTACACCACATCTACATATTCTCAGCTTTCATGCTGGCTTGTCAAGCAGAGACAGGAAGCATCATGTCACTAATTTGAGGGATAAAACAGCAAAAGCTAAATAGGGAGGGAGGAATGAATAAGAAAAGAGACAGAGGAGATGAATGCCTCACAAAAACCTAACATTTGAGTAGTTACCTGCAATTCTGCTGTCCTGGAACTTGCTGACAGTTTTACAGGCATTGCACATTTTTTTTTCCTGCTACTGTGCTCTGCTGGATCCAAAGAGAAACGAGGCCATGGCCATGACCTTGCCAGACTTTCCTGTTCAGGTGGGAGAATCTGTGAAGAGGTTTTCACAGTGGATAACCAACATCAGGAGGCACAGAAATTGAGCACACATTTGCTGACATCCTGGATGCAGTATTGTGCTGGGTGGACTCTGGCTGGATACCAGGTGCCCACCAAGACTCCTCTCTCTTCCCTCCTCAGGTGGACAGGGGAGAGAAAATATAACAAAGACTTTTGGATCAGGTTAAGGACAGGTAGAGATCACTCAGCAATTGTTGTCATGAGCAAAACAGAGTCCACTCAAGGAAATTGAATTTATTATCAGTCAGAGAAGAGGAGTATAACCAAACCTTTAAAATTCCTTCCCCCTATCTCTTCCTTCTTCCCAGGCTCAGCTTCACTCCTGATTTCTCTAGCTATCCTCACCTCAGGGGCCTAGAGGAAGGGAAAGGGGGGTTATGGTCAGTTCATCCCATTTTCTCTGCCGTTGCTGCTCGGAATGAAGGCGATCCCCAACAGGAAGAAATGATGATTGGCATCTGACTCCATTGATTCAGAATGCTGAACACTTGCTTTATTAAAACTCTACTATATTACATCAATATACTAGTTTAAAGAGATACTATACTACACACTTACTGACTATATCATACTTATTTACTAACTAACTATCACTAACTAGAAAAACCCATGACTCTCTGCTGAGAGTCTGGACAGAGCTGGATCCAATTGGTCCATGAATCCAAACAACCATCACCAGAATCCAATCAAGCAATCACTTCAGGTAAACAATCTCCAAACACATTCCACATGGGCACAAACACAGGCACAGCGAATGAGGTAAGGACTGTTTTGATCCTTCTCTCTGTGCTTCTCCAGGAAAAATCCTGAGAGAGAGAATTATGTCTCTCTGTTTAGAGAATGTGAATACCACAGTTGCTTTCTCCTCAGAGGCAGAACTTCTCACACTCTTCCCCTGCTGCAGTGTGGGGTTCCTCCTGTGTGAGAAAGTCCTCCAGGAACTTCTCCAACACAAGCCCTCTCCATGGGCTTCAGTTCTTCCCAAACAGTTGCCCTGTGGGTCCCTCCCATGGGGTCAGTCCTTCAGGAACACAGATCCACCACAGAGTCACAAGTCCTGCCAGCAAACCTGGCATGGGCTCCTTTCTCCACGGCCACATCAGACAAAAGGGAAGCTTCTGCAAGGTTCTCACAGAAGACACCACAGCAGCCACCCTTCAACCAAAACCATGGCAAATCCAACCCAATTATCCACTGGGACACTGGGCAAAGGGATGTGCAGTGAAGGGAAAGCCAAGACCAGAGGCTATCAAGTCTTATGTCCACCTTCAAAACAGGCAAGAAGGAGGATGCAGGGAATTGCAAGATGATCAGCATCATTTCCTGGGAAAATTACAGAGCAAAGCTTCATATAATTTATTTCCAGGCACCTAAAGGACAAGAAGATCGTCACATGCTGCTGAGGAGAGGGTGAGAGAGCTGGGATGGTTTATCCTGGAGAAATTAAGACTTTGAAGGGATTTAAAAGCAGCATGTCAGCACCTACAGGGACAAAGCTAGGATTCCAATCAAGAGAGCCTGAATTTCTCAAATCTATTTCTCTCTCAAATTTTACATTTTTACAGTCCTGGGTAAGACTTCTAGGACAGACCTGGAGAAGAGCTGTAACTCTGTAAAACTCAGGGTTAGGCCTCATTTTATCAGCAATAGGGCCCAGCATTCCCATATCAGAGGAATGAGGAAAGGGAAAAATATACAAGGCAGTGAGAGCACTCGGTAGTCTAAGATAAAATGTCCTCAGGTCTCCCTTGCCTCAAGATGCATTAGCATTCATTCCAAACAACACTTGTTGAAGGAAAAGAAATCTAGTTTTAGGCTAAAAAGAAACCTGTTCTGCTTGTCCCTGTTGCCTGCATGTCTTGCCAAGTTTTTCTCTCAGTTTTGAGTTGCTGGCCTTGCCTTCTGCCTCCACAGCAAGGGGATAAAGTGTCACAGACCTTGGCAGATCCATACACATTGCATGATGTCAGAAGAACAGACCTGCTAAAGAATAATTGCCCCTGATAGCCTATTGACTTTGATTAGGAAACACACATTAACATCTTTCTTCATTTAAGCCTCACTTGTAGAAGGGAGCCTCCTTAAGTGTTCTCTTGTCTGGGACATTAGACCAGGAATTAAAAATGACAGGATGGACAATTTGGCAGCAAGTGTTTAATTAGGCAATAAATTAGAGTCCCTGAGAGCACAAGGATCTGTGGCATCTCTCTCATTTTGAAAATAAATCATAATGTTTGTCCAATGTACAACACCCTCTTATTATACACTACAGTTGGAGCTCCATGCCCCGTGCTGTTGGTTTTGCTAAAGCCATATTGACAAGGAGAATACAGGAGTTTATTAACATCATAAGTGTTTTCTGCTGATGGATCTGGGGGACCTTCCAATATGCATCCTGTTCCAGGATTAAGTTATGACCCTTCCCCCAGGCTTACAGACCCAAACCCAGCCATTTCTTGGTTGTATTTTTCCTGACTTTACCATATATTTATGATTTTAGCATCTCTTTTTGAGAAGGATGAAGAGCTGGAAATGCCTCTCAGCTTCCTGGATTTCCAGTGGGTGGGTTGCCAAATGTCAGATCATATGCTGATACTGGATATCAGATTCTCTGGAGGCTCACTGAGTTACAGTGGGGACAAAGCCAGAAGTTTGTAGCTCAAAGTCATGCATAGAGTCTTGTTTTTAGCTAACTGTGTCCTGCTCTGGGTCCTTACAGTGCCATGCTGGAATGGAGATAATGTCATGGTCCTTGGCCAAGAGCAAGGGATAATGCAGATATGGTGGCAGGAGAAGAGAAAGAGAAATTCATTGAGCCTCATGGAAAATAAGGGACAATGGACAGCTCAACAACCTGATTTGTCTTTCTTTGATTCATTCACAGCCAAATTTTCAGGTCATTCAATTCTCTTTCAAAATTTTCACCTTCCCATCTAATCCATCCTTTCCTTCCTTCCTTCCTTCCTTCCTTCCTTCCTTCCTTCCTTCCTTCCTTCCTTCCTTCCTTCCTTCCNCTTCCTTTCCTTCCTTTCCTTCCTTTCCTTCCTTTCCCTCCTTTCCTTCCTTCCTTCCTTCCTTCCTTCCTTCCTTCCTTCCTTCCTTCCTTTTCTCCTCCCCTTTCTTTTGTTTTCTTTTTTTTCCAGTACATTTTTCACATGGATAAAAAGCTGCTTCTGAATGAAACACTATGAAGGCTCATTTGTACAACACAGACATGAAGTTTCTCATTGTTTTGGAAAATGTTACCTGACCCAAACAAAACTATTTCCTGGATTTCCCTCATTTCAGAAAGAGTTTTGCTGTTCTTTTGAAACTCTGTGTAGTAAGGTAGAGTGGGATGTCTCCCCCAGACACCTGCATACTCAAGGTGAACCTTCACATTGGTCATTCCCCCACCACCCTGCCTGTAACAAGTGTTTCCTTTTCCCATGGACCTTATTTAATCTCCCAGAGAAAATTGCAGGCAAGGGATATATAAAATCACAGTCGTACAGAAACTGTTTTGACTGACACTTCTGACAACTAAGAAGAGCTTACAAGGAAGAGAAAAGTGATGCCCAAAGGCAAGAAAGGTGCAAATGACAACCAGAGTCCATCTTTTATATGGGAGGACTGGGCTAATGCTCAAAACTCTCCTGTGCCTCAGTAACCTGCAGCATAGTCATGAGGGTTTTTTACACTCTTTTGCCTCTGTGAATGAGCTCTGCTGTGTGTGGCTGCTGAAAGGTTGTTATAATTTCTGACCACACAAAGCCACTGCTCATCTGTGCAACATTTTCCTCATCTTGCATCTCCTTTTGGCTGAGTCTGAACTCAACTTGGGCTCGCTGTGAGGAGCAACTGAGGGAGCTGGGGTTTGAAATGTGAGTTTAGAAGAAGAAACTGAGAATAAGTCTCTCAAAATGAACAACACTCACTCCATGGTTGGAGCATCCATCAGCCTACTGGTTTAGCTCTATATCTATCATTTTGGAGAATGGAAAAGGAAGAAACTGGAAACACATCAAAAAACCTTCTGCCACCAAAATCATGGTAGATTAACCAGGTTGGCAGAGATTCTGTACATCTCCCTGCCACAGCCACACTCATGTGCTAATTCCCAGACAAAAACACACTGTCAAGAATAACATCAGCAAAATAGCTCAGTAATTAATGTATTTACAGAGTTTCTTGTGCTGTTCCTTTAGCAGGCTGCAGCTTCTGAGGCTTTGCATTATTTATGTGGAGGGTTAAAAGGATGTTTAGTGGTGTAAGTGACACACTCCTGGGATGGTGGGTCCATTGCACACCACTTGTGTGTGCAACAACACAGACCCAATCTTATTTTCCTGATCAACCAGCTTGCAGGCCCCTCAAATCAGAGGTGACAAGGGGAGGCGGAGCAAGCATGAGATGTTCACTTTTCTTTTCAGTAAAAGCAACAGGGAGCCTCCAATTTAGATAGTAAATGGCAGATTAAAAAAAAAAGGGAAAACAACAACAACAACACAAAGTTCTTCACATGGTTAATCTGTGAAACTTTAGTCATAGGCAATAAATAAATGTTGGAAATACTTTACTAATCTACAGGACAGATTCCCTCCATGCAATCACTTTCTTGCAGAACCAAGCATGTGAAGAAAGGGAGAAAAGAAGATGGAGAAATATATATTTTTTTTAGGTCAATACCCCTGAGGCACACAGAGAAAAGAGGATGAACATAAAATCCAGGCAGGTGCACCCAATGCTATTAAAGCATCTGGTCATGCAGATATTGCAAGCTCTTATGGTGCATTACTAGCCTTGTTACTGCATTGTGAACCAGAAGGAAGGGGAAAGATGGATAATTCATGTTTCATCTATAATAATAAAGTGTCATGTTGCTGGATCAGCCAGGCCCAGCTGCACACTTGGTCAGTGCCAAGATGAATATCTGCCTGCTGCCTCCTTCATGGATATTAACTTTCAGCTGAACACCTTTATCTCTGAATTATAGAACACCTTTATCTGTGAATTACAGGCCTTGCTGTGGACCAGGGCAGGAGTGGGGTTGAGGAGGGCAGCAGACAAAAACATGGCTTGCAATTAAGGGGTTAGCAACCCAAGAGGAAGGACTTGGAATTATCCAGCTCTATAAACTGATAATTTGGACAGGACAGAGGTGGAAATAATTTAATTCTGCATTTCAGAAAGGGGAAAGTCAGGAAAGGGTCTGGAGCACAAGTTTGATGAGGAGCAACTGAGGGAGCTGGGAGGGTTCAGCCCGGAACAAAGGTGTCTTGGAGGGGATCTTATTGCTCTCTACAACTCCCTGAAAGGAGGTTTCAGCCAGGTTTCAGCCAGGTAATCAATATTTTCTCT
Source organism: Ploceus nigricollis (assembly GCA_013399945.1). NCBI lineage: Eukaryota > Metazoa > Chordata > Aves > Passeriformes > Ploceidae > Ploceus > Ploceus nigricollis. Next base: position 345,650 of record VXBC01010539.1, read on the forward strand.
TAAGTAACAAGCAATAAGATAAGAGGAAATGGCCTCAAGTTGCACCAATGCAAGGTTTCAACTTTAGGATATTGGAAGGATATTAGAAAAAATTTCTTCTCTTGATTCAGGATAAATTTCTCCCCTGAAAGTGTGGTCAGACATTGGAACAGGCTGACCAGGGAAGTGGTGGAACCACCATCCCTGGAAGAGTTCACAAAATATGTGAATGTGGCACTTGGGGACAGGGTTTAGTGGTAGACTTGGCAGTGCTGGGTCAATGGTTGGACTCAGTGCTCTTAGAGGTTTTTCATCCTTAATGATTCTCTGATTCTATGATGCAAGCTGAGGATTACAATAAAAACAGAATTGTCTGTTCTTCAGCTGTTAGCAGCAAGCACTGAACTTGTCATTCAGCAATCCTTTTGATGGAACAAGAGTTGTTACAAGAGGAAAAATAATGAAATGTTGTTTTCAAGCTGATGTTTAGGGATAAGAAAGGTTTTGTTTTGTTTCTTAACAAAATCTAAATGAAATGACATATTCTTGTGCCAGAAGGAACAAGATGTTCCTTTTGATCAAAATTGGAATATGGCATTTTATGTTCAGACTATTTTAAACTATTTTCCTTTCTTTCTAAGAGAAAATAATCAATTCCTAAGTGAAAATATAATTTTTTGCTAAAAAGTAAAAATAAAGGTTCTTTCAGGAGCTGTGAAAATTACATGTATTATCTATTTTGCTCCTTAGACATTTTGAATGCTGTAATGTTTGCTGAAGCAATCTGTTCACTAATAATTACGGTCACCACAAAACGTGGGGGGGTTTTGAGAATTTACTTTTTAGCAAGAAAAATAAGTTGCTTTCTTTTCTCCTGCTTAATCAGTGGACAACTTTAGGGTCTTTTTTTTGCCTTCTATGCCTTCATTTCTCTCATCTGTAAGAGTGGGCATTGTGTTTACTCGTTTGTTGTGGGGGGCTTTGGAGGTGATAAATTGTGCATGAGTGATTTAAACATCAAAAGTGCCATGTAAAAAGCTACTTATGCATTCTGGGGATCCTTCCAGCAGGTTTCTGAATGAAGAGTAGGTGGGTAAAGCCAGACCACCCTCTCCTGACAAAAAAGCAATTGTGTCAGTAGCTGCATCACACAATCTTTACACACAATAAATTCGACCTAACCCCCTGTCCAAGCTATTGCCTCCATTCACAAGACCAAATGAGATTCATAATTTCCTTTATTCCTGTTCAGTGCCTGGAAATGGAAGTTTCTGGGATTCGAAGGAAGCGAGTTGTGTTCTGCTGCAATAATTCTCAACAAATCTACCACAGAAGTCATTTCAGCTCTGCACATGCTGAGGAAAGCAATTATATCATTTCAGTGATTTATTAACCCAATGAGCAGAAGTAGCACAGCAAGGCTGAGTATCTATTACCATGGATCTGGGAATTATGTTTTAATTAACCAATTTCTCTAATATGTTGTCTAAGCTTCCTACAGGAGAATTAAAAAAAAACCAAGCAGCTGCAAGGCTGAAAGACTCTCTAGATATTTGGTGTCCTTGTTGTGTTTTGGTCTGGCTTAGTGAATGTCCCTGGTGATAAATGCATATTGATGAAGCAAAGAATTGGCTAATTGACACATTAAATGAAAACAGAATATATTCTGCTGGTGACAGGGGGAAATATTAAACTTGCTCACAGTCAATTGTTATAAAATATTAAACACAAATATGGGAGTAGAAGGAGAAGAGAACAAGGATTATCTTCAAGTGGATCAGATCTCTGGCATGGGCCAGGATAGCCACTTGGAGCCTGGGAGTTATGAAAGACATCACAAAATCTGGAATATGCAAGAAATTTCTATGTGTAATTGCCAGTAAACATCAACTAAACTTTAATCCTTACACACAAATGATAAAAATAATCCACCTGTTCTATATGTGGCACATAAATTATTCCATGAACCATGGTCTACTGTTGATTTCTCTTTGCCTACTAATTAAGCCTCACCATTTCAATTCCAAACTCCTCTGAGAAGGTCTAAAACTGCACATTGTACCCGTGTAGCTGTCTCTGCAAGAGCTCCCAAGTGGGTCCTCATCTTTGTTTCATACTGCAACAGAACTACTCCACAATATAAAGAGCAGCCAGATGTCTTTTCTAGTTTCTAAACATTTAAATTATATTCACAAGTGTATACATTTCAAGAGGGGTTCAAGTTAGATATTAGGAACATTTTCTTCACTGAAAGAGCGTTTAAACATTGGAACAGGCTGCCCAGGGAAGTGGTGGAGTCACCAACCCTGGAAGTATTCAAGAAATGAGTAGATGTGGCACTTCACAGTATGGTTTAGTGGGCTTTGACAGTGTTCAGTCAAAGGCTGGACTTGATGGTCTTGGAGGCCTTTTCCAATTTTAATGATTCTATGATTCCATCATTTTATGATATTGCATCTCTTCTGCCTTTTAAATAACATTTTTCCAAGCAACACAGAAAGGATCTTCAAAATTATTTTTAAATACTCATCCAAGTGTGAGCTGTCCAAAGCTTTGGGTACTTTGACCCAAAAAATGTGAAGCATGTTTTGTGGATCTCGGAGACTTAGAGGTGAGTAAATCATAGCACCTGAAACCGTGTCTGCCATGGCTGGGAGGCACTTCCCACGAAGTTTTGAAGTATTAGGAGGCAACATTAATTTGGAGCATTGAGCTCTGAGCTTTTCTCCTTTTTCATGGCAAGTTTGGTGCAAACTGGAAGGATAAGGGGGAATGGCATTAAAATTAGAGTGGGTTAAATTAGATAAAAGAAAGAAATTCTTTTCTGTGAGGGTGGGGAAGCCCTGGCACAGGCTGCCCAGAGAAGCTGTGGCTGCCCCATCCCTGGAAGTGTTCAAGGCCAGGTTCGATGGGGCTTGGAACAAACTGGGATAGTGGAAGGTGTCCCTGTCCATGACAGGGGGATGGAAGAAGATGCTGTTGAAGGAATCCTTTCCAACCCAAACCATCCTGTGATTCGTGGTTATTCTGTTCTTTTCCTGATGTCCTGGACAGACATTTGTCAGAGGTTTGTTTGCAGTACGTGTTCCAGACACGAGATGTCACTGCCTGATGCAGAGTGTTGCACAGATAGTCCAGAGTGTGGTAAAAAAATTGAAAGAAGGTGGAGCCTGAGCTGTGTGGACCGAAGTTTTCTGCTCTCTTTACTGACACTTCCTTTAGAAACTTATTTTGTTGAAGAAGAAATATGATTAGGCACATCAGTTAGCAGCAGTGAGCCAAAGTACGACCAATGAACTGATGTTAAAACAGTGCAGCACTTAACCATTCCTCCAGATTTTATTAATATAATGGGAGGCTTGTGCTTAGCAAAATGCTGGAACATAAATCCTCTATTTTAATCTGAAGTATTGCTTTCTGAATTAATTGCAAAGATGCCACTGTAAATTATAGAAATTGATGAAGCTGGTATTTTTAGCTTAATAATTTTCCATTGGGAAATTGCATTTACCTCTAATCACAATCATCATGCTCAAATAACAATATCGTTATTAATAATTACAAAAACAACACAATATCAATTTAAAATATTAACCAGAAAGCAAGTACAGATCACATAAAAATGAAGACTGATTAATAATTACAGCACAAGCAGCCAGGAGAAGAATAATTACAAATTATTTTTCAAGCAAATTCTTCATGAGCAAGCAGAGCTATGGAGGTAGGAATAATTGCAGGCATCATCCCAAGTGACAACTGCCCTTTCTACCCTGGAACTAGACTGAGCTCAGCTTCCTCCCAGCTGTGTCCACACAGGGACCAGGGACAGGATAAGTTATGGAGCCTAAAATGACATCTGCTGCAGAAATGGCCCTTTCAGACACCCACAAGGGAGAAAAAGGGAGAGATTTAATTTTCACTGCAGTTCTGACAGTGTTTTCTCAAGGCAGATGAATATTTTGTGTGTTCCCACACATGGTCCTGACTCTGAGCTTTAGCCACATGAATTTGAGTTCCTGACTTTTCCTGACTGTCTTGCTGTGTTGGTGGGGTGATGTTTTTTTCCTTTTTTTTCTGTCTTTTCTATTTCCAGTTGTGTGTTCGGTCTGTGGGAAGTAAAAACAGCTCCCTGGGGTTACCCACCTTGGAGAATACAGACAAATTCAAGGGGTTAGTGACCTTATATTCAGAAACACTGAAGTGAGAAAAATGTGACTGTGCCACATCCTCCACTGGATCTGAGTTTATTTGGGGAAAGACATCCAGACACCCTGGTTAGTGTTACCTACCCAGCCAATAACAGCTGATTAAACTACCTCCTGTAAGTGTGAATGGGCAACTTGCTCTTCCTAACAATGTAAAAAGTAAAAGATAAAATGCCTCTCATCTTCAAAACAAACTGAGCAGTATCTCTCAGGAAGAATCATCAACCCTCTGAACAGCCACAGTGCTCAGAAAGGGCCTGAGAAGGGTTTTCTTACAATCTGGGGAGTCTCTACAGAACTGAGCAAGGACATTTCCCTGATTCTTCCTGCTGAAGTAAAAATGGAGGGAGGTACTGAGCACCAGCCAGGGAGCTCTGTGTGCAGAATGAGTTCTGTGAGAGAGGTAAAGCTCCTGAGCTTACTCACACAAGTCTGAAACCCTTGATGCACAAGCATGAAAAGTGACTTTCTTCTCCACACAGTCAGAGAATGTAATTCTGCCCTAACTAGAGCCTGGCACAGCAAATTAATTCCTTCTTCAACACAGGACTTCAACATTTCAGAAGCACCAGAAAAAAAAATTTGCTTTAATCTGTATTTCCTCCCATCCACAGTTCTTGGTAAACTGAGATACTGCACAATTTTTCCTACTCACCTCACACTATCCAGGCTCCCTCTCACCTTTTCACCATCAGATTTTTAACTGAAGCTAAAGTGTGGAGTTTCAGCATGCTCAGTGCTAAGTCTGGAAGAGCATTTTGATCCCAAATAATCAGAAGAGTCATGCCAGTCTTCAGTGGGCATGAGAAACCCAATGAAGAATTTGTGAGATTTGTGCTTGGAGCCATGCATAGATCTTGGTGACAGAAATTCCACTGCATCCCATCCCAGCTGAGATCAGCATTTGCAGGGCAGGTGTCCCATAGAAATAACAGAGTCACAGAATGGTTTGGGTTGGAAGGGACATTCAAGATCATCCATTTCCAACCCTCTGCCAAGGACAGGGACACCTTCCACTCTCCCAGGTTGCTCAGAGCCCTGTCCAACCCAGCCCTGAACAATTCCAGGGATGGGGCAGCCACAGCTTCTCTGGGCAACCTGTGCCAGGGCCTCACCACCTCCACTGGGAAGAATTTCCTCCCAATATTTATTCCAAACCTGTCCTCTGTCAGTTTAAAGCCATTCCCCGTTTTCCTGTCACTCCAGACCCTTGTCCAAAGTGCCTCTCCTGCTCTCTAAGCCCCTTTAGAAACTGAAAGGGGTTCTAAGGTCTCCCCAGAGCCTTCAGAGCCTTTTCTTTTTCAGGCTGAACAACCTCTGAGTCTTTCTTCATGGGAGAGGTATTCCACCCCCCTAATCTTCATGGTCTCCTCAGGACTTGCTCCAACAAGATGCTCTTACAATGAGAATATATATATTTTTTTAAATCCATCTCCTTTCCTCACTATTTCTTAAACTCTAAGTCATTCATTTCAAGGACAATGTTCTGTCATGACAATGCCTTCCTAGAAAACACTCAGTTTGAAAATGCTCCCAAATTACTTGAAAGCAATGGCAAACAAGAACTCCATCAGGCAGTGATCTCTGCAGAACAACCACACTCTAAATTGGTTGATTTTGAAGTAATCATACAATCCTCATGCTCAGATGTATTGATTTCATTTTTGTCTTTCTTTGAAAGAAGAAAAAGATAAGAAAAGTCTGTAAATATGCATTCAGATGTAATATAGACTCAAATGTTTAACATTCATTGGACTTTGCAGTTTTAATACTTCTGAGAGCCAGGTCCCAGCTCACTCTCACTCTATGTGCCCATCTCTCCTTGTAATCTGAGAAATTAATACAAAGATGAGACACTTTGATATCCTAAAACACTTCAAAAAATATCATTCCAGGGATTTCTCCAGCAGATAATATGCAACTCCAGAAGGATTCAGAGGCCGAGGTCCTTTGTGATGAGCTTTTCCAGCTGAAAACTTAGCATTCTAACTAATTTTAATTCAATAGTTTAAAAAATATGTGTGAACAGGATAGAGAAGCCTCATAGCAAAGACACTTGCTAGGAGCACTTTTAGTGGCCAGCAGAGTGACTCTGAGTGCATTGATGGATGGGTGCTCACTTGAAGATGCAAGCAAAATCATTTTACACCACATTGCATTATAAACCAGCTCCCACTGAGCTACTGTATAAATCACCTCAGGAACTGGGTGTCAGCCCAGGCTGTGGAAGCAATTCAAAATCAACCTGTCAGAGGGATTCCTCCCTCTCCCATCCAGAGATGGATGTGAAACGAGCCAGGACTGACGAGTGCAAATCCCTGCATCAGTCACTGTGTGGCAAGAGGCAAAGGGTGTGTCAGCAGGGAATGTTCAGAGCCTCTTGTGTACCCCCAGCATCTCTGGAGGAAGGCTGGGTCCCATCAGCTCGATGGAAAAAACATTCCTTTTCTGTTTGGAAAAAAATAAAAATTACTGTGGTCATAAAATGCAATATTGCTGGACAAACATGAGATGCTCTCTCTTTGTCACTCCCAGCTGCTACTGCAGTGGCTTAACTTTGCAATTCATTGAAAAGCAGGCAAAATTTTGTTTCAGTCTGGGGTGTAACCAGGCTGTTCCATATTCATTCCACATTTATGGCTGGTTTGCTTTGTTTGCTTCTCATCTTCAAATTGTTAATGCCCATTTCATGCCTGACATCTTGGGCCCAGAGAAAGTTGGTGCTGCCATATTGGGACAGGCTGGTAAATATATCCACAAGTTTTAGCTGCAGCCTGGTTCATCCACCACAGACTTTTCCTCCCATTGACTTATATTTGAATTATATCATCAAATAATTACATAACAGAGTTGAAATTTACAAAATGTAAGGTAAATCTTTGGGTTAAAAATGTCTCTTTGGGGAAGTAACTCTATCCATTTCCTACTTACAGAACAACAGAAGTAAGAAAAGTTCCTGCCCAGAGGAGCTTACGGATAAAATACACCAAGGAGAGAAGGGTGGGTTTTTTTCTAATTCCACAGATGGGAAAAAGACACCCAGAAGTGCTAAGGGATGAGACAAAAGATGCACAAAGCTGAGAACTGCGCTCAGTCCTGCTGAGTTGAGCTTTCCATACTACCCAAAAGAAGAAAGAGGAAAGATTTCTCCATTTCTCATCTTCAAGCTGACACCAAAAAATAAAACCCACTGCTTTTAAAACAATTTATCTTTTTCTAATGAAATAAGTGCACTATTCCCTACTTTTTAAATTTTTATTTTTATTTTTATTTTATTTTTAGAATAGGATTCACATACAACTGCTTTCTTCCTCAGAAATTTCCACCAACATCTAAATTACCTGAATGAAAAAACAGACAGAAGTGAATATCGATTTTTCACAATACATTTTTTTAAGCTTCTAAGATTTCTTTCTTTTTTTCATCTTTAAGAATGGAGGCGCTGGGGTGCCAATAGGTAAGTACCCCTCCTAATTTTTCTGCAAATCACAGAAACAGTAGGAGGCATGCACAGAAACAAGAATCATTCCAAACGGAAATGTTCTCCTTGCCCACTGAATCTGTCACCAGGCTGTTTTATCCTGCTCATAATTCTATCAGTCTCTGCCTTGAAAAAGGAAGAGGTTTTGTCCATAATATTTCTTCAGTTTTGCCCAAAAGGAAATATTTTGTACATTGCAACTCTTAGAGTCCTAGGTTCATAATGAGAACATATTTTTCAGTTTATTAAAGAAGTACCTATATTTGCAAAATTCTGGGCGCCTGATGTTTGCATTACTTCCATGTCTTCAGCCATGCACATCCTGATGTGAAAGATGATTTATTTATTGGTGACAATTCTGGTTTTTAAGGAACATTTCAGTACAAAGCTTAAATACATAATCTTACAACCTTGAGAACTGATTCTGCAGGGTCAGCTGTAAGGAACCATTTCTAAGGGATGTGAAAAGGTCAGTTTCTATCTCAGGGCTTGGCTTCAATGAATTTTGTGACCTCAGTTAAATCTCTCCACCACAAAATGCCTCTCTTGTTGCCCCTGCTGAATAGGGGTAGCAGCAGATACCACAACCTTCACTGAGAGCTTGTGAGGACAAATCCATGAATCTCTTGGAAGTGAGAGTGATGAGAGCAGCTAAAAGACATTGTAAAAGCACAATCCTGTGAGCAAGCATGTTCCCAAAGATCTGTTAGTCCTGCAGTGCTGACCTGCTCAGAGCCACTGCTTCCCTCCACACTCTTCCCTGCACTGTCCTGCTCTTGAGATCTTCCTCCACCACCTGCCGTGTTCCTCTGATGGAGGTTTGGCTGCTGGTACCACGGCTGGGCTTGGTTTCTCCCCAAACTGAGCTGTTCACAGTAGGCAGCAGACACAGATCAAAGTTGCTCAGCAGCACAGACAAACCTGGACCTGGTGACAGCAAAAGTTTGGGATTGTGCCCCAGGAGGGAAATAGAAAGGTGAAAACTGGTGGCAGGTCCTAAAGAGTCAAGTATGTGGTACCCACCAACAGAAATGGTACCAGGGAAACTTCCACTGTGATTCTTTTCATTCTTTTTGCAATTTTTGTGTCCATTGGCAATTGTGGCATGCTCTTGCACAGCTCCATAAGACTGATATGGAGAAACCACCCAGTTCAACCTCTCAAGCCATGACAAAGTCCCTCCCTCAATGACTTGGCTGGTTTTCTCTGTGTTGTGCTTCCAGAGAGCAGAGAGCAGCAAATATCTTCTGTTCTGGTCTCTGACCCTCGGCTGTGTATCTTTGCTCTGGGTTTTGTGATGTTCCATTTGTCAGCCCTCCAAAAGAGAACATAATTTAATCAGAGAATAGAATATCCAGAGTTGGAAGGGACATACAAGGATCAGTAGTCCAGTACCTGGCAATACTGTTGGCTTCCAGATCTAGCAGGAGGACAGAAACAGCAACCTGCTTTACAGAGACAAAACTCATTATACACAGGGAAAGGTCCCATTTTGGTGCTGTGTTTTTCCAGTAAGAAGTCACTCTGCTTTCTCTGAGTAGAAAAGAACTTCCCAATCAGTGACAGCTCCAAGTTGCAACAGCGACAGCTTTAAACCAGTGTCATTCACTTTTCAGGCCTGCAGCAGAGCAACATGTGTGTATATCTATATATAAACATATTTGTGTGCAGAGCTATATCACAGAATCACAGAATCACAGAATCACGAAATCACAGAATCACAGAATGGTTTGGGCTGGGACAGACCTTCAAGATCATCTCATTCCAACCCCCTACCATGGGCAAGGACACTTTCCACTATATCAGGTTGCTCCAAGCCCTCTGCAGCCTTGAACAGTTCTGGGGATGGGGCATCCACAGCTTCTCTGGGCTACCTGTGCCAGGGCCTCACCACCATCACATGGAAAAATTTCTTCCTAATATCTAATCTAACCCTACTCTGTTTCAATTTGAAAACATTCTCTGTCTCCAATTCCCTTTGCACTTCCCTCCACAGTGAAGGGTATCTCCAGCTCTCTCCACTCAGCAAAGTGGGTCACAGACAATCTTCTGTTTCTCTGTCTAAATCAAGATTAAAATGAAAGCCTCAGAGAGTGACTTTTGGATAACCTGTGGTAAGTCCCACTGGACAATTGTAAGTAGAGAAGCTGCCTGACAAAGTGAGGAGAGTCAAGCAGTGTCTGATCTTCAGGAGCTGGGCAGGAAATTGAAATAAATGAGATCTCAGCTCTTGAAATCACAGTGGTATTTGTCATACTCCAAGAAGATCCCTGGTACTGTCTGGAGATTACCTGTGAATGACCAGCCTTTGACATCTTGGTTCGGAGTGAAAAAATCTCGATTATTATTTCTTTGACTATAATATTGAGCTGTTTCAGCTGAGATTAAGGCCTGGGAGGCCAATAGACAGACAAGGTGATGCTGGAGCAATTTTAAGAAGTTGTCTAAAGCATTATAAAGATTTGAGAGCTTAATCCCCCTCTCCAAAAAAAAATTTGAGGCTTTGTCTAGGAGACCATAATGCCTCAAAAATCTGCCCTTCATTGCCCAAAGTGAGCTCCAAGTTGGGCTCCTGAACTTCACACACACAAATTGCTGAAGTGTCTGAGATTACCATGTGGGCACTCCGTGTGGCCCAGGCAGTGATGGTTTTCAGGATGCAGTGGTTTTCCCTCATTTCAGGATGCAGATGGGGCAGTAACCTGCTACCTGTACCTGGCCTTGAGGCTCACACATGTCCTGCCACCCATCTGGCCCATGCAGGGTACCCCCACAAATCAGTGCCAGCAGCTGAGACAGGCATTGGTTCCATCCCTGCTGTGTTGGAAGTGCTGCTGCTCCCCACCTCTCAGCCTCCTGAGTGGAGATTTCTCAAACTTTGGCTGGAAAGAGGGATAGAACAGGACAGGGGAAGGGGGAATTTGCAGATAAGGGTTAACACACAAATTTCCTGTTTCCCTCAGTCTCTTCTCTGCTATCAGTGGAAATGTGACCTGTCTGGTGTGTGATGCTGCCCCATTTTTGCAGGAAAAATTTTCCTGCTCTTGACTTCCATATTGCTGAGTTCCCTCTGAAACCAACTGTGTATCATGCACATATGCTGGGAAATATGGCCACAGCTGAAAGAAACTAATGACTTCTGTTAATTCTGCTAAGTGAGAAGCAAGGACAGCTTTTTAAGGAATGACTAATTGAGATGTAACTTAATAATTCCTCAGCTGAACTTGCTTGGATTGCCAACCATTTCTGAATTTTCTGTAGGGAGACCAGACCTCAGAATGCATGTAGAAAGTGTTCTGCAGCCATTAAAGCAACTGAGTTCAGACATTTGAGAAATGAAAATACAAAACCACAAGCAATACGAGCCCTAAATTATAATTGGCTGAGAATAACCACTCCAAAATCCGAGTGCTTGAATTTCCACCCCCCACAAAATTCACAGGTTCTATCCCATGCTCCTGGTGACAGCAGGTGAAAGTCTGAACAGCTGTAATTTTGGAAAAGAGTAGTTAAAGATCATCTCACTGACCTCATGTGGGAATAGAGAGGGTAGAGTTAAGGCCACCTGTGACAGCTTAATTAGAAATGCAGGTATTATTCACATATTTGATGTATCTCTTAATTACTGCCATGGGAATAAAACATAAATTAGTTATTTTTGTAACTTTCCAGATCGAGGGAGTGGAACAAATTATTTCAGTTTCTGACTCTGTTACAGGATTAGAGGTGCCCTTGCTTACATCATTTAGACCAGGATGTACCTGCTAAATATGGGCGTCTACACCTGACTTACCTGCACTGACCCTCTTTGCAGACAAGGAACCAGGAGCCAACTCCCAGTGAGGAGCACAGAGTGAAATGGTTCTTCAGGGAATCCATCCCTCTGATCAACCTGATGCCTCCTCTGGACTCGCTCCAACAGCTCCATGTCCTTCCCATGCTGGGACCCCAGAAGTAGGTGCAGTTCTAGAGGTGGGGGTCTCACCAGAGCAGAGGGGCAGAATTCCCCCCTCACCTGCTGCTCACGCTGCTTTGGGTACAGCCCAAGACACATTCGGCTTTCTGGACTGCAAGTTTACAACTGTTGAGTCATGTCCAGCCTCTCATCCACCAGCACCCAATTCCTTCTTGGCAGAGCTGCTCTTGATCTATTCATCCCCCAGCCTGGATTGACACCAGGGGTTGCCCCAGCCCAGGTACAGAACCAGCATTTGGCCTTGTTAAACCCCATGAGATTCCCATGGACCTGTTTCTCCAGCTTGTCCAGGTCCCTTAGGGTGGCATCTCATCCTTCAGGTGTGTCAACAGCATCACTCAGCTTTTTATCAGAAGCAGATGTCTAAAATGGACCAGGTAAATAGCACCTTGGAGAGTCTTTCCCTCACGAGTGATCAGAAAGGGAGTGTGATAAGACTCCATTTTCTGTATTCATGCTAAAGCAGATGAGCCACATCCACTGGTCCTACACCTACACACTTGAGGAGAAGGGACAATTGGTCAGCCAGTGTGACAAGCCCACTGTGGCTCCCCATGAGACACAACTCTCTCAAGTGACACATGGCTGGATATTGCCCGTGTTTCAGTGGTGTGGTGGTCTGTGAGAAACAGGAGAGACTTGGGGGAAGACCTTGGCAAGAAGAGTAAGAGCATTCCTTGGTCATAGCTGAAGAGTTCCTAGGAAAAATATGGGCAATTTTTTACATGGGCAGATAGTGATGGGACAAAGGGAAACAGTTTTCAACTAACAGATGAGAGATTTAGATTAGATATTAGGAAAAAATTTTTTACTATAAGCATGGTGAGGCACTGGAAGAGGTTGCCAAGAGAGTCTGTAGAGTCCACATCCCTGGAAGTGTTTAAGGCCAGATTGGATGGGGATCTGAGCAACCTGGTCTAGTGGAAGGTGTCCCTGCCCATGGCAGAGGGTGGAACAGGATGATCTTGAAGGTCCTTTCCAACCCAAATCATTCTATGGTTCTCTGAATCTATGAAAAAAAATGTGCCCAGAAAGAAATACACACTTCCCTCAGGGGCTCTTGGAGTGAATTATTAATGATTTACAATTCCTACTGCACTGTAATGCTTTTCTTCTAATTGAGACTTAAAGAATCACGTTTATGTCCTCAATGTCAATTAAACACAAATCCAAACCTATGTTCAAATGGATCCATCCATCCCCCCGAGACAGCACACAGGCACAGATCTCAGCAATGAAATGAGGAATATCGCCCCCATCTACTGCTGGCAGCTGATATTGGCACTGAGTTAACCTTCGAGCAGACTCAGCATTGGGTCTGGAGAGGAAACTGTACAAGGAGCAGCTGAAATCACTTGGTCTGTTCAGCCTGGAGGAGATGGAGGGGAGACCTCATTGTGGTTTTCAACATCCTCATAAGGGGAAGAGGAGGGGCAGACACTGATCTCTTCTCTGAGATGACCAGTGACACAACTCAAGGGAAAGCCCTGAAGCTGTGCCAGGGGAGGTTTAGGTTGGATATTAGAAAAGGTTTCTTCACCCAGAGGGTGGCTGGGCACTGGAACAGTTTCCCAGGGCAGTGGTCACAGCACCAAGCCTGGCAGAGCTCAAGAAGTGTTTGGACAATGTTCTCAAACACAGGGTGGGATTGTTGGGGTGTCCTGTGCAGGACAGTGGTCACCAGTGTGTGACATCCCCAGATGTCCCTTGCACTGCTACAGAAAGCACCTGGTCATGTGGTGAAACACATCATCCTCCTCCTGACCTATCAGGACCTTCAGCAATTCCATTGCAGCATCAAGCAAAACTCTTCAGACACAGCAAAAGGAAAGTAAAGGAGGGGACTCCACATCCTGACAAAATAACATAACTTGTGCATTTCAAGAACATGTTGTTCTGTGACTCATAATGCAAAAACAGTGGAAGTAAGAAATTTAGGAGACAGGTCAGTTCTCAAAGGCGATGAGTGCCTCATCAATCATTCCATATTTCCATACTTTTTCACTTCATGGCATCACCAGTCATTTAAAAAATATTCATAAATGTCACTAATGGATTATTGCTGCATCCTAAAAAAAAAAAGCTCATTTATTTATGCAGGAAATGTCAATTAAATTGAGATAGATATTGAAATTAATAAGTACCCAGTAAAATGTAAAGCGCACAATTGATTTTAGATCCTCTGTTATATGCATGGCATGTAATTACCAGTAGTAAATCTGAAATGAAAATATAGAAGCTTATGAGATGCTTCAGTGCAGTTGTTCATTTAGATTCACATAAATTCAGGGGACACACATTACAAGTGCCAGCACTAGCATGAAAGGACTAAGCCATAACTACAACCTTCATGGAAGGAAAACAAGAGAAATCCTTCAACAGCAGAAAAAAGATTAAAAAATATATAATTCTCACCTGAGAAGGTCACAGTCTTGTGTTGTTGCTGATGGTGGGAGGTAAAAATGAATGCATAAGTAACACATCTGGCAAGATACAAAATAAAAATGCCAGGAGTCATAGGTTAAGTTTTCTTTATTTTCAAAAAATAAGGGAAATTGGAACATTGTAGTGCATCTACAAGAACTAACAGCAAATTCATCTGGTACTTTTTACTGCAAATAATAGTTTTGAAATGCAGTTTAATATGTGTTTTGCAATGCAGTTTAATATGTGTTTTGCTTGCAAGTCTAGTAGAGGACTTCAGAGATTCATGCAAAGCTACACTTCTTTGTGCTCTGGTTCCATTTTTACACTGCGCTTATCACCCTGGTATCTGAATTCCTGACACGTTAAGATTTCACTCACATTCTACACCATTTTTGTAGGCAAATTCTTTAGTCTCACAGTCTGCTCTTCTAAGCACAACATGGGCTTCTATCAGTGCTCTTTAATTTCTCCTGTCATCTGCCAATATTTTGGAATGGTCTCTGTTGTGTAAGATCAGGCCTGTCCATAATATTGTTATTATATCATCCATTAGGGATGAATCTGTAAAAGAAAACAGAAATATTTGTAAACTTTGAAGTTAATAAAGATCATCTTAAGGATCTTGGGGAGTTAAAATATATTCCAGGGTGTCTTGGTTTGAAAAGACAGGTGTCTGCTACGGAAGGCAGGCACCTCCCCTGAAATGGAAAAATGTAAACCCCCTCCTTTCAAATTATTATAATTTTGAAATTAAGGGGCTCTCCGGCAAAGATATGGGAACAGGAATAACANTTATGATAACTGCCCCACCTCTAACAGATGGGAAATAGAATACACACGTCTTACAACCCATGACACAGGGTCAGGTGAGACTCTCCTGGCCTCCCTGCCCACACAAGGCAGGGAGACATATTTCATCTGCTGAAGTCTTCAAACCACAGACTGGTAAAAATCTTCAGCAAAGTTGACCTAAAACAACAGCCAGATGTTGGAGGAGTTTGGCTTTGAATCCACATCCAGAGTGGCCTGCCCAGCTCCAGTGGATGGAATTCAGTGGCCTTACACAGACATGTGCAGTGTCACTGTAGATGCTGTAAAGGATAAATTCCTCCTTCCACCTGCCATTCCAGAAAACCACATCTCTCATGTCCTGTGGCATATCTGTCAGGCCCATCTTAAATAGCTGAGTTTAAAATTAAGGTGGATCCTCCAAAGGCCCTCAAGTTACAACAGAAACCTGGATTTAGGATGTTAATTGCTGTCATCCTCCCCTTTCACAGCCTGGTGACTGAGGTATCACTACATTTCCTCTGGAAAGGCTGGAGGAAAAAGTGTCCAAGAGCTCTTGGGTCACGGGTATCTTCACCCAACAATAGGTTTTAACCCTTAACTTAGGAGATAATTCCCATTCCACTGGCTTCTGTTTAATGGGAGAGGGTACACAGAGCATATCTAATGGCATTTGGCTGCCACACTGCACAGCTGAGGTTGTCTCACAGAAAGAGACTTTCCCTCACTGGTTTCTGGTTTAGAGCAAACACATTGATTTAATGTGGATTATTCATCCGAGAACATAAAAGGAATTAAAATCTCCAAGAACCACAGTGGCTTCAGTGTTTGAATGGGAACAAAAAAACCTTAGACTCTCTATCTACACTTTATGGAGAAATAATTCAGAGACTTAAAAATAAGAATAATAGGCTTGGTTTCTATGAATGCAGACTTCTGAATATTTTTAACAAGCTCTGGCCACAGACATTATATGATCAAAGAAATATAAAGCAAGCAACAAGGATCAGCTATTCTTTACAAAGCTAAAATATTTCTCAGTCACTCCAAAATTATCTTTGTGGATGGCTGGTCTCTGAGTAATAAGCAGACATGTCAGAAAAGAGAGTTTCAGGTGCATATATAAAATTTTCTTTAATCCTCCTGAGTCAACCATGGTCATTGAACAACTATCTTTGAAAAGGGGGTAAGAAACACAATTTTAGAAGGGAGTTACATGTTAAGAGGGTGCCTTTGAAGGATATGGGCAGAACCACTGAGGCCAGGAGGTTGAAGTCTGTCTGTGTTTTGTGTGTTGAAGCATTGGCCAGAACAGTTGGGTCCCAAACTGAAGTATATCCATAAAAACAACACCATGAACAGTGATTGTGATGGTGAAAAGAAGGTCAGCTGGATTCCACATAGGTATTTTTATGGATAAAAAAATATTCTTAATTATCTAATAATTGCACCTTCCTGACTGCTCCACAGCACATGCAGGGTAAGGCCTCTGTGGAGCTCCTCCACCAGCAGCATGAGCAAAAAATAAGGAATTCTGTCTTCTTAACATATGTGCCCATCATTTGTCCTGGCTGGACATGATGCACCACTGAGTTCTGCAAGACTTCCAGGGAAAACATCAATTTGGGCATCTCTAATGGGCTCTTAGGAATCATGCAGGAATTTAATTGCCCCTGAAATCTCTATACCTGGCTCAAAATTGGTTGAAATCCAATAACATTTTTAAAAGGTGTTCAGTGAGAGAAAATATGGAACTTGGATAAAAAAGGACAATATCAAAACTAATCTTGTGTGACATCTCCACTGTTCAGCTATCTCAGTAAAACTTCACTCATACTTATTCCCACTGGATATGGGTCTTCCCAACTATTACAAAAATTTAGGAATACTAGGGCAGGTGGGGAAGGAAATCTTCCTTACTACTCACAGAGAATAGGAGAATTTAAGATTCAACTTCCATTTTTAGCCAGCCTTTTCCCTAGATCTTCTATAGGATAAAATAGAAATTCAATCCTGAAATCAGGGGATCTCAGAAGATGGGCAGATGACTGAATCATTATGGGGATGAAAGACAATTATCATCATCCTCTTACTGGTAACAGAGCTCCCACCTTCCAAACTCCACCACTACAACCACCTCATTTCATTCTCTGGCCTTATATAAAACCACACTTTTGTGGTGGTTCATAAATTCATTTATTCCCCCTACATTTCCTTGCATGTCTCTGTCTCAGTCTTCTGTTTTCTCTATTTTTTCAGCGCACTAGGGTCAGATAATTGGGACCTGAAGAATTAGTGCATCACAATCCATTTTATCCTGTTGATTCATAGCAAACCTGTGGTGCTCAAATTACATTCTGCCAAGCAGACCTGTGCTGTAGGGGCTGGATAATAAAAGCACACAGGTGTGTGCCACCAGCATCCCCATTGATTTGCAAATTGGTCCCCAAGAGACATCTTGGCAAATATTCTCCCAGCATCCGAAAGCTTTGCCTGATAGAAGCTAAAACAAGCTAAAAAAGAAATGCTAATTTCTATATCCTGCACTGGTTTTAATTGAAGTCTGACTGTTCTAAAGCCAGAGGGATGATAATAGTTAATGTATTCTCCACCTGAGAGGCAAGGCACCTTCTTCTGTGCATCTAAAAGACTGGAATTATGATCCTGAGAGGATTATAAATTATAGCAACTTCTTCTGCCCAGGGAAGCAGAGTTTTCCAGACCTTTTCAGTGTAATTTCATAAGGATTTGCTGTTTTAAACCAGAAAAAGTTTCTCTTTCTCACAAAAGAGAAAATAACTGGGGGGTGGGGACTGGCCAAGAACATATCTGAAAAGGACTGACAGTTTTGCATGGTTTCTTTAAGAAGCAAAGTTTATGTTCCATGCTCTGTGTGTGTCTCTGCTGATCCTTCCCCTTTTTGGACAGAATCCATCCAATTTGATACAGAGGGAGAGGTCTCAAAGTTATCAAGTTGTCAGAAGTTTAAACAGAAACCAGGATCTGCAATATGAGCTCATCACCTTTCAGATACGTGGAACCTACATGGAAAGAGATGTTATAAAGGTTCCTAAAGCTTCAGAAGTTGTAGCTTCATGTTAAACATGTGAAAATGCAAAACCAGGATCTCCCACCCCTGTTCTCTGAGCAGATAATCAAATCAGGGCTTCCTTAATTCCACCACCCAGGGCACAGTTTGCTCTAAGGGCATCACAATTAGTCACAAAAAAAATCATCTGCAAGACAACTCACCAGAAGGAAGCCATAAAGAGATATAAAATAAGCTTGTTATTAAAGCATCAGATGATGAGTGAGGATTCTGCTCTACAAAATATTCTTAGTTTGACAGGTTTGTAGTCCAAACTGTGGAAATGTGGTGGAGAGAGGTGTCTGCAGCATAAAGATGTAAAGAAACCAGCAAGACACCGTTTTTAAGCAGAGACATCAACAGGACCAGAAACAGTGTCATCTGATTAATAAACCCCAACAAAACAAAACAAAAAACCCAACAGCACTGCCCTAGAAACTCCCACTCTGGTTCTCCTGCAAACTAATTTTGTACTGCCAGTCCGTGGCCAGTGAGTAACCAAGGATAATAAACCTGTGTTCAGACACTAAATGCATTTGTAGTCTATGGCAGGAGTCACCTCATCCAGCTTTAGATGACTTCAGGGTAAACTTCTCAGTAAGTCACCCCAGGGTTCCTTGGAAGTAATTAAGATCAAGTTAATAAGGTTGAGGATCTTAGAGCAGAAAAATGTACCCATCTATTTCAGAGTGAGATGAAACACATTTGGAAATCCACTATATTGCAGAAATCAATGAAATCAAATTTTTCCCACTCCTGCATGTTCTGGTTTGAAAGCAAAACCAGTGAGAGACTCCAAGTCAGAAATACAATTTATTAGGAAAAGGGAAAAAGAAAAAAAAAAACAAAATACATGCAATAATACAAAAGAAGAACCACTGACAGAGTCAGAATACAACCTGACACCCTTTTGGTCCGGGTGTTGGCAGCAGTCTAAATTGGAATGGCTGCAGTCCTCCTGGAGTGGCAGGTGTGGTTCTGTCGGAGCAGTGATCCTGTAAGAAGGGTACAGTCTTCCTCTGAAGATCCAGTGGAAAAATCCCAGCTGTCCCTCTGGGAATCCAGTGGGAAGGCTGAGTCTGGTTCCCAAAATCTCAGATTATATCCAGTTAGGAATGCTTGGCTCCTCCCTCTGGGCAGAGCATCTCAAATAGGATGCTGTAACTTTTATCAGCCATGCAGTGGCATTCAATAGGCCATTAACAGCAGATGTCTCCCCAGGGGGGAGGATTGATTGTGGAAGAGATAAAACTGCCCAATCAACACAAGATAACTGCCACATCTCTAACAGATGGCAAATAGAATATATCTTGCCTTGCAATCCAGGACACTGCATCTTTCTGTTCCAGAAGGACATGTGGACCTGCAGACACCTGCAAGATAAAGAAACAACTCCTTTTCTTTGCCTGTCAGCTCTTGCTGACAAGACCTGGCCTTTCACAAGTGCTCTTTGTGTCAGTTCTGAAGGTACAAATTCTGCTCTGTGTTGCCACACCCGTGAACTCCCTCCCTGGATGTTTTATAGCAGCCTGAAGAGTTTTCTTATGTTTTGTCTCCTTCTCTTTGTCAGTCAATATCAGAAAGGTATTTTAGTCACATCAGCAAAGTGATCCATCATGTGAAGCATCCTCCTGGCAGGAAAAGCCATTACATTTGTTTTCCTTATGCAGCTCAGTAGACATTAATATCTGTAATTATTATTTAAATGCAGACTGACTGATTCCTCTGTGTTCATGTCATCTGCAGACTGCTCTGAAAATCACAGTCTTGAAATAATACTGACTTTATCTCATTCTTTTCTGTCAAAAACAGTTCTGAGCATGGACAGTGCTTTCATTGATCCTATCCTTACACGGGGCTGATTAAGGGCATGGATTTCTGGAAATGAGGAAATTCTTTCCATAGCCACAACTGTGTCTGGATATTATGGGGGAATGGCTTTAAAATGAAAGTAGATTTAGATCGGATATTAGGAAGAAATTCTTCCCTGTGAGGGTGGTGAGGGACTGGCACAGGTTGCCCAGAGAAGCTGTGGCTGCTCCATCCCTGGAAGTGCCCAAGGCCAGGTTGGACAGGGTGTGGAGCAACCTGGGACAGTGGAAGGTGTCCCTGCCCATGGAAACGGGTTGGAACTAGAGGATCTTTAAGGTCACTTCCAACCCCAACATTCTGTAATTTTTTTATGCTTGGCAAGTGCTGCCCTCTCCTCATGAGATTATGGAGTTCAGATCCTTATTCATAAATTTACTTATATTTGTGTGGCCAGAATTCTCATAAGCAAAATGTACAAAAGTTGGATGAATTTGGAGAGATGTCCATGGCTTTGTTTATGCTTCTGAAAATCTGATTGGATGCGAATTGCTTCTAGCAGAAAGAAGATGGGGGAAAGCTGCTTCTTTACATTAGATTGGAACTGAAGGTTTTCATGGGTTTCTTTCTTTCTTTCTTTCTTTCTTTCTTTCTTTCTTTCTTTCTTTCTTTCTTTCTTTCTTTCTTTCTTTTCCTTCCTTCNCCTTCCTTCCTTCCTTCCTTCCTTCCTTCCTTCCTTCCTTCTCTGACTGCAGAGTAGGAAATATTTTGCCTTTAACTCTGCCCTCAAGTTTTCTCTTTCTCTTTGAAAACATCCTTTTAAACCAACTTCTTCAAACCAACCTCCTGGCTTTTCTCAGAGTAGAGGACCCTTCTGTGTGTTTTCTGCTTAACTGTTCAATTATTATCCTGTTTTCCCATGGAAATGAAGCCTAGGTGGTCTCACTCCCACTGTCTGTTTCTGTATGTACACTGCCAATAACTTCTGACCTCATTAAACAAAATTATAGAAAAGCCTGAAGCCTCATAGATAATTACATTTCATGAAGGCAGAAGACAGATCTTACAGGCATTGCCACTGCAGGAAAATAAACAAGCATGAATCTTGGCATAGATGGGAAAATCCACAGGGGAGAGAGACTTTTACAGATGCCCCAAGCACAAGAAAATCTTCAGTCATAGTTTAAACCTTGCTTAAAGCCAAAGCCAATCTACCACAAGACACACATCCTCAGGCAAAGAAATTTAATTTATTCCCAAAATCCTTAAGTAAATTTTGGGTCCATTCTGTGCAATATCTTAATTAGGTTTGTATGTGAGCTAAAAGGCAGTAACAAAGCTTGGGCCAGCAGATAATGCACTAAGGTTTTTTTAGTTGATTTAATTCTGAATCTAGAAAGTATTTATAATTTCTTGGAAGTTATTTGCTTGTTTCAAACTCACTTCAAACTCACACAGTGATTCTTTCTCCAAATAACCTCCAATCTCTGGCCATTCACTTACCTTTAAAGTTAAAAAAATGTGTGTACTCAGGTCTTAGCCAGAGGTATATAGATCTCTACCAGCCACCCCTCCCAGCCTCCACAAAGACATCTGTTAAATCTCTCCTTGGCCATGCTCTCCCTCTGCCTCTCTCTGAGCCAGGACTATCTTTCCATCTGTCAGGAAGATGGCAGCAAACCAAATTGCACTGAATTCTCACTGAAGCCTCCATATGAGACTACCTCTTGCTTAGGAATTTGGAAATTACTGGAAAGTGAGTTTTCTCAGGAAATTCACATCTTTCTGGTCATTTAACTCTTCTTGTTACTGACGTGTCAAAGGCAAAACAAGGGGCTGGACTGACCTATGGTGCTTTGATGGTCTTTGTTTTTAATTTCTGCACCATCTGAGGACGGTAAGGTTTTCTGTGGAGCTCTTTGTGAACAAAGTCTCAGTCCCAGACCTCAAGAA
This sequence comes from Ploceus nigricollis, assembly GCA_013399945.1. Taxonomy (NCBI): domain Eukaryota; kingdom Metazoa; phylum Chordata; class Aves; order Passeriformes; family Ploceidae; genus Ploceus; species Ploceus nigricollis. Next base: position 367,357 of record VXBC01010539.1, read on the forward strand.
GGGTTTTTTCCCACTGCTTGGTGCAGATAAGAATTCTCTACGGTGAGCAGTGGAAAAGCAAAACTTGCTGTGCTGTTTCCTGTAGAAAAGAGACAGTAATGGCTGGATAATATGTTTTCCCGTTTTCCTACTCATGTAAAATTTCCATGATCTTTTTTTTTCCTTTTTGGGGGGCTTGCACTGCTTTTTATTACCCATAAAAGATTGCCCAGTTTCTTTGACACGTTGCAAATCACTGCTTTTTTTTTTCCATTCAGCTTCTTTGATGCATTTTTTTTCCTTGCTCAATTTAGGGACCAGCTATTCTTTCTCCTGTTGGGATTTGCTTTTCTCATCTATGAATTACTGGCTTTATTTATGTGGTAGTGTCAAAGGGTTCACAAATACGAAGCTTGTTAAGATTTGTGTGTGTGTATGTGTCCCTTTCCTTTAGGTTAGGACAATAATGGTGATTATTAATGGTGCTTCCCCAGAGCAGGACTCTAATCTGGCACAGTCCCCTTCAAAGGGAACAGCAGACTGCAGAGAACAAGATAAACTATGCACACACTAACTCAGTGACCTTCCTTTCTTCTGCAAAAACTACCAGTTTAAGAAAAATCTCCACAGTCATAAATCACCATCACTCACCACTGTTTGGAAAGAGCTGGATGATTTTGGTACATTTATCATGGTTTAAGGAATTTTGACATGTTGTTCTCCTCTGAATGTTAAAGTTCTTTTCTTTGCGGTTGTTTCCTTCCACCACACTGACACATTGCAGGAGGTCGCTCAGAAAAGTCACAATATCAATTGTCAGAGGGGAGAGGAGGCACATTGTCCATGCTCCTTGAAGATGAAAACATTGAAGGAATTTGACCTTGACTGGAGGAGCTTCCGTGGAAGATTAGAAAAATAACAGCTCCCTAAACAGATGCCAGGTCATAATTACCACTAATGGCCACTTCGTGCGTCATTCCAGGCACCTCACAACAAAAATGTTATATTTTGACAAAGCTGTTGGCAATCACACATGGAAAAAAATTTAAGGTTTTACCCACTATTTTCTAGCTTTTTTTTTTCCAGACTGAGAGTTACTTAACTTGACTGTAAGTAAATAAACCACTGAAGACAGGCAAGTAGTACAAAAGTGAGAAAAATGTTTATATACTATGAAACTATCTGTGGATAGTAAGATTTCTAACTAGAAGGGATAAAAAAATGAGATTTCTGCAGTACTGAGCATTTTTAATGTTTTTTTCTGCCTTAGTGTGGGACTTAAAACACAAGCAATATTTGTTTAAAAATGAAAATTGTGACAAGTGCAAGTCATAATTGCTCATTTGATCATTCTTTTTTTTAATATATAAAAAAATCTCTGCTGTCAGGTATAAACATTTTGATGAGGTTTTTATTCATTAAATTAAAATTAAATACTTCTAATCTTTTTTGATTTGACCTGAACCTATTTACAACCATTTCCTCTTAAACCTCATGAATGGTAAATCATAAGTCCATATCACTAAGAGTATTTATGGAATATTAGGTTTCAGAAATTGCTCCAGCAGCCATTTAAAAATTTCTCCAGGAGCAGAGAGAAAAGTATTAGCCTATTCTTCTACAGAGTCATCCTGCAAGGAGCACTTTGAACGTGGATCCCACAGCTCTGGCAGTCAGGATGATTTTGGAATTCAGCTGGGGCAAAGAGAGGAGTATCACACAGTGGGATGTGGAGTGTTCTCAATTTGGTTGTTTCCATTTCAAATCCCACTCCAAAGCTAACTTTGGCTGCACCAGCACAGCATCCAGTGCTGTCCAAAGTGTAGAAATTTCAGGAGACCTCTGTGTGGAGTTTTCATAACTCAAGGAGATCTGGTCACCACAGCAAAGGTGTTCAAGGCAGGTCTTTGACCTTTAATGGAAGTTGTTCTTGCCCATGGCAGCAGGGTGGAACCTGGATGAGCTTTAAGGTCCCTTCCAACCCAAACCATTCTATGGTTCTATGATTTTTCATGTGAAATAGCTTCATATATTTCAAAAACATCCGAGAATTAAGGAAAATGTCAATTCCAGCAAGGCTTCTTTACATGGAGACAAATGTTTGAAATTAATTATGAACACCTTTTATACTATTGCTTTCTGTCTGCACTCTTGCTGTCACTATAGCACAGAAAAAATCATTTAGTTGGAAAAACATCCTCTGTTTTAATATGGAATACCTGTTTTGAAGGTTTAACTATATTTTGTTATTTCACAGCATTTTCTTGTGTTGAAACAGTTTATTGCATCCCCCTAGACCTGCCACCTTGGAAAAACAAACTGATGCTACAAAAATCAGAGAACATCAGTTTTTAAGGCTTGCTTGGAATTACTCTCTTCTTCTCACATCACAATTACTTTTGATGAAAATTTCTGGATGGAGATTGATAAATAAATGATATCTGGCTGAAATATTCACAGTGGAGCCTGTCTAAGCACAGGGTCTTCAGGGGAAAGCCTTAGGATGAAATACAGCTGCACTATTTACAGCAGTGATGGAGTGAGTTTTTTAAGGTCTAAAGTACATCTGTGAGAGAGATCAGAGGTGGAGAAGGTTTATCTCTCTCATTCAGTGCAGCTCCACACGAGGCAAGGGCTGAGCTGGCTCAGGGGGGTCAGGACTAGAGGTGGGTGCTCAGGTCCATGCCCAAGCTAAATCATTTCCCTGAGCCCTCTTTTTCTCTGTTCCCTTTCCATTCTGCCCTAGAAAAACTTCCAGTGGAATGAGATAACAAAATAAAGGCATATTTCTGCATTATGAAAAATACTTTTTTCCTTAAAGATAACTTAGGACAGACAGATAAAGCCCAGAATTACATCAGCAGTGCAGCCTCAGAGTCATCATTTTTGTTGATCAGGAAAAACCAAGGGGTGAAGCTGAACCACTCACAGTAACTGTTTCCAAGAAAGAGGATGAACAAGGTGTTTCCATGAGGGATGAAAGCTCATGGGGTCAGAACTCACAAAAATGATTTTTTGTGCATGAGGCTTGAAGCCACCTTCAGTCAGCGCCAGCTCTGCAGACAGAAACATTTCTGAGAGCAGACAGACAAATTTATAGGAGTATGAATATATTGACTCATTAAGGTTTGGACTAAAGACATGCATAAGTCTGTAAATTAGCAACAGTTTGAAAGAAAAAAATTCTATTAAAACATCATCAGCCAAAAGCAATATCACCATTGTAACAACAAACACTAGATGAAATAGATAATGGAACTGAGAAATCATTAAGCAGTGTGAAAACAGATCCACTGGATAAAAATGAACTCTTAGCATTACAGACAATAATTATCACTCTTCTCTAATGCCCTGATGCCCTGACTTGACCCTCTTGCTTTTGTCAGGCTCAAAAAACGTCCAGGACCAAAATCCACATTTTGATTGAGTTGCCTGACTGAACAGAAAATATTCATATCAAGGAAATAAGGTGAAATCAATGGCATGCTGAGAAGCAAAGACAATAGAAGCTATCAAAATCCAAACACTAATTTGGTTTTGAAAAGAAAAATAAGTTTGAATTTGCATAATCTTGAACTAGAATGACTATATCTTAGAGAAATTGATTAAATTTGCCTGCAAATTTTCCTGTTTCTATTGTTACACTTGTGGAAAAAGGCCAAACAAAGTATTTCTTGGGTAATTCATTAAAAGGATTTAACTTCTTCTTCATATCTGCAAACTGCACTTAACAGCTTTTGATTTTTTTAAATTTCTTTGTGACTCAAAATTATTTGATCCAAACATGGACTAATAGGTTCTGGCAGACTTCTCAGAAACCAGTAATAGCCTTGAATTTTGTAAATTTACTTATTTCATTGTGCATTTGGTCAACACACATTCTTTGGCAGTGCTTATGATGGCCATGAAACTTTCAAATATTTGCAAGCTTTGCAAATATTTCCTGTCTAAATGGACACACATAAAATGTGAGATGGGCCAGGGTAGGCCCACACAGCAAGTGTTGATATCTGTATATAATCTAATTCCTGTGATTGATTTATTATATCAAAAAGTAAATGTGGAAACTTCTCTCTGCTCAGTGTGCTGTCCAGGATGCAGAAGAACAAAAATCTGCCCTGGTGCCAACTCCAAATACAAGAGGAGTCAAAATGCAATCACAAATATTGTAAGAAGTGACACCAGTAAGCTGGCTGACTGCTGGACATTTTCTGTAGGTCTAGGTGAAAAAAAGAGAATCTTCAGTAGGGTTTGAAGAACAGTTCAGGGGTTTTTGGTTGCTTGATGACAACACCTTCATATGAGCAAACAGCTCATATGAACAACAGCTTTTCAACAGCAGAGAAGCTGTTGAAAATTAGGCAAGGAGGGTAGGAAAGCCATCATCAGGGGGCAGCAGATTATGGATTGGACATGTCAGTAGCACAAAGGAGGTGACAGGCACTGAAAGTGAGTAAAAGCAGTTTCTTTCTGGCTTCCTGATTAATGTTGTCCAAAATCTTTGCTTTTCCCCCTCATTACTCCAATGCAAAGCAGTGCAAGCATCCCAAGAGAGCCTGCAGGAGGTGTGCAAGGAATGCTCAAGATGTCTGTTAGTGAGCTGAGATCAGGCCACTCAGGGCACAGGGTGATGAACAAACCCCTGGACTCACTTTATTCTTCTCCAGTTGGAAAATACCAGATGTCATGTCCACCCAGGCCTGAATGTAAGAGTCCTGATGGTCTGCAAAGGGCAACAGAGCTGGGGGGACGTGATGGAGTCACAGCATCAGAAATTCATTAGGACTGACATTTTTATCATTATCCTGTGTCAACACCCCATCATTAATCATGGTCCCCATTCCTGCAGACTCACCAGCTGTAGAAACCCAAACCAAGACAATGTGCAGGTCCTTCCCCAAGCAAATTAACATACAGGCCACAAAAAGTGGCAGCAGGACCATAGGCTCATGGAATGGTTTGGGTTGGAAGGGACCTTAAAGATGATCTCATTCCAACCTCCTGCCATGGCAGGGACACCTTCCACTAGACCAGGCAGCTCTAAGCCCCATCCTAAGCCTGGCCTTGAACACTTCCAGGGATGGGGCAGCCACAGCTTCTCTGGGCAACCTTTCTAGTGCCTCAGCATCCTTATGGTAAAGAATTTCTTCCTAATATCCATAGAGGTGAGGAAGGAATATCCCCGGCTTGTCCAAATTCACTCCTCAGTAGCCTCACTGCCATCATCCAATTGTGAATCAAAAGGGATTAGAAAAGAAGAGCGAGGTGGCTCCATGGTTATTTTACAGAGATCTTCCTCCAAGGGTGAGACATTTGGAAGAAGATACAAAGCTGCCTTCAAGGAACCTAAAAATCAGCCAGCAAAAGCATCATTGACCTCATGGTTGCAAGGAAAGAAGAAGCTTTCTGACAGCCTGATGGGTTTGGAACAGTCTTTACAGGTTTTGGAAACAAACCCAAGGCTCATTCACAGGCATGTGAAGAAAGCACTCGATGTCATAGAGATAATGATTTAATTGCTCCAGTGTCTCTTTGGTCCAATGGGGATAATGTTATTTTCCTCAGAGGAATGCTGTGAGTAGGAAACCAGACACTAACAACCAGAACATGGATATTGGGAAAAATACCTGTTCTTAAAGAGTGATTAAGCATTGGTTAAGGCTCCTCAGAGAAGTGGTAGAGTCACCCTCTCTGGAAGTGTTCAAAAATTGAGGAGATGTGGCATTTTGCAATATTATGGGCATGTTGTTATTCAAACGTTGGACTTGATGATCTTAGATGTCTTTTCCAACCTTAATGATTTTATTATTCTATGAAATCTTCATATTTTGCATCATTTTACTTGGAAATCTGGTCTCCAACACATATTAAATCACGCAGGCTCTTTGGGGGTGGACACTGAAAGGTGGTGACCTTGCAACTCATGGAAAAATACTTCTGGAGAAACACAGCACCACTTGGAAGGACAAAAGAAAATAGTGGAGGAGGGAAAGGGGAGAAGGTTTTGCAGCTGATAGTATGAGTGGAAAGGGCTGGAAGGTGCAGCTATAAATGGCTCTCTAACTACAGAACAGTTTAGTTTTACAAGCACAGAGTCCTCTTCTGTTATTACCCAGCACAGAGTATGTGATGGAGTAAACGCTCAGTAAAGATTTGGCAGCCTGGCCTCTCTCACAAGAAATATGACAGGGTCACAGGTTTCTTTGCTTTGTTTCAATAATTGGATTTTCTGGGCTATGAGTGCTTCCTTCTGAAGTGTTAGGAACAGACACAGGGGTGGAGGAAGCAGGATCACGATTTCAACAGAGCCATCATTACTGTGCCCGTGGAAATCCAGATCTGCATCTCACAAGGAAAGCTCAAAGGCATTTCACAGCTTGCACAATTCCATGCCTAACAGGAGCTAATCTCAGAAGCACCACCAAACTTTGTGTTTGGAGGGTTATTTTTATTTTAATTTGTCCCCTGAGGCAGTCTCATTTGAGCTGAGTTTTAAGGACAAAGCGGAGGACTTTAAAAGCCTCTTTAAGCCCACAACTGCAATACCTGCTACTACCTAAATCTCAAGAATTTAATGGTTCCTAAAAAATATATTGCCTTGTTAACGCCTGCAGCAAAGCATACAGTTTATGGGAGCGAGCAGTAATGCCCCTTCAGCCATCTGGCCAGCAAGAGTACAATGGGGTGTTTGATCACAGCCATTTTCATGTCTGCAGGAGATGGGTGCAATAAAAAGAACAAACAAGCACATTTACAGGGGGCTGCAGTTGGATACCGAGCCAGACAAGGAGCCATAAGAAATTTAATGTAAATCTCTGTGGCCCAATCACAGACAACTCCATTGATCCCAAAGTCAAACGGAGCTTCATGCCTTCACTTATGCAAATAGATATTCACCCCCTTAATGGAAGTGCCTGAAGAACCTTGAGGGTCCCTGCCACCATCATTTTCACTTATTGAGGCAATTCTTGGGAGATTTTTAACTTGGAAAAAAAGCCACCAGAAGCCATGGAAATATCACCAAAGCAGCACCTATGGTGGAAATTGGATCACCCTGCACTTACTCCATGGTCCTACGTGTTTGATGGAAAGATTTCAGTGAATTTTGAATTAAAGACATAAACACCAAGTCAATATAAAGCTATTGCAGGGCAAAGGTGGGATGGAGCAACCACCAGATTTAGAAAGGATCTGAGCCTTCATCATTATAAGATTAGATGCTATGAAAAACATCTTTATTGTGAGAGTGGTGAGGCACTAGCACAGGCTGACCAGGGAGGTTGTGGACTCTCCATCCCTGGAAGTGTTCCAGGCCAGGCTGAATGGAGCTTGGAGCAACCTGGTCTGGAGGAAGGTGTCCCTGCCCATGGCAGAGGGATGGAACTGGGTATCTTTAAGATCCCATCCAGCCCAAATTATTATGTGATTCTATGAACACAGAGAAGGTCTTCAGCACAGTGATGGGGCTGGAGTTGAAATTTCAGCAGAATCAGCTCTAACCTTTCTCTCACTTTGTGTATTACGAATGTCACAATTCCCATCCAAGTCACGTTTCACGAAACCACTTTATTTCAAGACATACTGAACTGCTGTCTCCTTCCCTGAGCATGAAAATCACATAATATGATTTCATTCCTCTGCCTGTTTGTGCACCGGTCACACAAAAAGTTGTGAAACTACAACCAGGCTTTTCAGGCTTTTAAACACACAAATATAAACCACTATTAAGGGTACATCACATTTCCTTGCTTAGTGCCTGGCTCATAAAATGTAATAGCTCTACAGTCTTTCCAACATTCAAAGTAAAGTTTTTCCCTTAAGCCCTAAAGGGAAGGAGAAATTTATGCCACCTAATCTCAGCTATCTAAAAATTAGCCATGGAATCTAAGATAGTCATCTATGTCTTAGCTGATGCAAGGAATGGAGCATCTTCAGAGCACAATTCATGCAATCGTAAACCAGGATGAAAATCAGCTCTGGGGGAAAGGCCTAAATGGAGATGTTTTCATGTGCATTGGGTTACAAACCTGATTTCACTCGAGGGGGGTCTGTGATACATTTAGTTCCTCAACCACAGGAACTTACTGATGTTCGGGGCACTACAGGGTGTCCCACACAGCCTTTAGAAGGGTGTGATCTCCTCTGATCGGGTCATATTTCCCAACCCATGTGTCACCATAGGGCACCTGACTGGCACCACATGTCCATGCTCAGGGAACTGAATAATTCACCAATTTTCTGGTCAGCAGAACAGCTTTTCCTATTTCATTAACTGCATTAACATTATGCCCATTGTTTATAATGAGATTTCAGACACTTTGTCATCATTTACACGTGGAAACCTAAACTGCAGTTATTTAATCAGGGGGCTGAATCCTTCCTCAATGTTCTTGATGTGCATGCATGGGTCTGGCTGTGGAAGTACATTTCTCTTTTTGCGGAGCATAAAGAGATCCCAGACAAAGAACTTTGACTAAATTCCTAATTTCTTAAGAGCTAAACCATAGCAGGTATGTATTTGAGTAAAGGTGCTCCTGGTTTTGATGTTCATGTTTGGAAATGGAGGATCTTTAATGTCTTTTCCAAACCAAACCATTCTGTGATTCTAGGAAGATTTTGGCCTCAATTAAGAACAAAATATTAACAAGAACAGTGATCTAATAAATTATTCTGCTGTTCCAAAAGCAATCTTCTCTTCCTTAAAGCTGTTTAGTTCTCTGTCAACAACTTCCAGCTGGTAATCTGATAGCATTTCATTCATGGACTTTGATGAAAATCTCCAAAAATTTTTTTCACATAAAGGCAGAAGCTTCACCATGAGCAGAATCTACCACAGGACAGATGAGCAGGAGTCCAAAATTTACATCTTCAGATGCCAACATTGTAAATCTTAGAAGTAACATAAAGAGTGGAATTGGATATGCAACTGAGTGTAACATTATGGCACCAGCATAAATCAGAACATAAACATTATGAAACAAAATATTGCTGCTTTGCTGCTTGAAATAAGTTCTGGGTCTCACTCAGCTTGTGCTTTAAACAGTGAGTACAGCAGAAATGACAAGTGTAGAAAACAGAATAAAAAGGTGAATTGAAGCTCTAATTTTTTTTTTTCTTTTCAAATATAATTTTCCAGGAACAGAACCTGGCAGCTTATAAAGCAACTGGACCCCCTTACCCCAGAACAAATTACATTTAGTTCAAGTTATGGTTATGTGGGAAGAATATTTGTGACTAAAAATGCTTGTCTTGGAACTGATGTTGAGTTAACCAAAAGAAATTACTAATTTTAAGGTCAAGACAATCTTTCACTCCTTAAGGTCAACACAATCTTTCACTACTGAATAGAGTAATCTACTACTGAGTTTCAATTTTGACATACCCAGCTCACTAGTTTGATTTATCTCTTGCTTACAAACAGAAACAATATTTGGCCACTGACTTCTCATGCAACATCGTTCCAATATCTGCTGACCATTTGAAATCTAAACTCATAATTGAAGTTTGGCTTTTTTTCAGTCTCAGGCTGATAGTTAACAGCATTTTGCAGCTGCAGTAAAAAGTAAATTTTATCACCTCTTCCAAATAAAAGTGCCTCTACAAATATTTATTTGCATCCTCCACAATAAGGTGCAGCTTAGAAACAAAGAGCTACCAACACTTATGTTAGTTTTGAGCTCCTGGGGGATAAGTTTCCTGTATTGGGAAACTATGTTTTTATCTCTGCTGCACAGAATTGTTCAGTTTGGACATATTCTGAGACATAAAATCCAGTGTCTCCTTCAGGACACGATTTGGGAAAGACATCAGCTCCTGAAAGTTTATGTTTTTAGACAGTCTCTCAGCCTATTCTAGTCCTGATCTCTCACACATTATTATATCTCAGGTTATCTCCTGCATCACTGTAATAGGTCTATATTTCATAAAACACAAAGTTTGATTTCTGTAGTGATTGATACAACTATTTATTGTCCATTTCTGAGATGACTCTTCTCCTTGAGCTTTAGAGTCGTAATCAGAATGAAGGAATGCTTCTTGTTGAAAATATCATCTGCCAATAAATGCACTTTTAGGATGGCCCAAAAGGATACATTTAGCAGTAGGGTAATTTACAGAAGTGGCAATAAATGGCAAATGACAAAAAATAAAAAAGTTCCATTTTTGTCTGGAAACACAACTTGGTCAAATTTCCCAGGACTTAAGACAGCATTAAATGGGGTAAGAACAAAAATTTTAAAAATGCCAATAGGCTCAGATGATCATGTAATAATATTTGTTGCTGTTCATGCTGAAAAAAAAGAAATAATTGTCCAAACAATTTTCACCCTCTCTGCCCTTCCCATTATTCAAATGGCCTCCATTAGAAATCTCAGCACAAGGAGGACCTCACCCCATTACTGGTGTCTGGATGGACATGGTCTCTTGTTGATATCAACTGCTTTTTTATAGAGTATTTTTGTAATCTCTAGCATGTACATTTTGTCCCTAGATACTCCAGATCTTTCACAAATAAAGAACTCTTTCAACCCTTTGAGTGGCTTGATTTAACACCAGATTTATCAGCCAGAAAATTCTTTCAAGGCAGTTTGGCAGATTAGAGCAGTTCCACTGTACAGAGGTGCCTGAATGGAGCGATTTGAGATCCAAATTAATAGGTCCTAATTAATGGCAGCTTAAATCTGAGAAAAATTGATCATTTGTACATCATTTGCTCTTCCTGGGGTTATTATCTTACATCATGTCTGCATTAAGTACTTAACTGGTCCATTATTTCATCAACACACTCAGTTCCAGCCATTACCAGCAAATGTGGTCAATTCATGGAACACATCTTTAAGTAGAAGAGTTGGACATTTCCTAGTCTGTAAATCCCTTCAAACATGGGTGTCCCATGAGTGTTTCAAAAGAATGAGACCATCCAGCTCATTAGTCTAATAATTAACACCTTATAAGAGACATTCTGCAACTCTCCGGTGTTCTAGAAGTACAGCTGAAATATGAATTTGTATTTCTGAGGCATTTATGTCACTTCTTTGACCAGTATCAAACAGACTGAATGCAGCTGGATGGTTTTGAGCCTGCACAAATTCGTTACAGATAACTTTTTTATTTTAACTGAAAGAATTCTGTGTGCAGATCACAGCATCTGAATTAACTCCTCAGCACTGCTGTGAAGGTGGGGTGTTCATGCTGTACTCAGGAGCTGCTCCTGTACACATAGAAAACATTCATCCTTGAAGAAATCAGCATTGTACCATGAAAACTACATGAAATGAAAAAAAGGAACACTCAGTCCAGTAACAGAGAGAGCCAGGGAGAAGCCTCACATGAGGGAAGGAGACACCTAACTTCAGGTGTGTGAAGGAAGGTACCTGTATGGTTGTGATCCAGCCACCTAAATGCAAAAATCTGGAGTCATCATGTCCCACCTGGAGCTCTGTGTCCAGCTCTGAGGCTCACAACACAAGAAGGACATGGACCTGTTGGAGAAAATTCATAGCAGGCCATGAAGATGCTCTGGGGGCTGGAGCACCTCTGACATGGAGAGAGGCTGGGACAGCTGGGGATGTTCAGCCTGGAGATGAAAAGGCTCCAGGGAGACCTCAGAGCTCTTTCCAGTGCCTATGAGAGAGCTGGAGAGAGACATATTCTAAGGGTAAATGGTGATAGGACAAGGGGGAATGAAATTAAGCTGACAGAGAGTAGATTTAGATTAGATATTAGGGAAAAAGTCTTTACAATAAGCATGGTGAGGCCCTGGCATGGGTTACCCAGAGAAGCTGTGGACTCCCAAGCCCTGGAAGTGTTCAAGGCCAGGTTGGATGGGGCTTGGAGCAGCCTGGTCTAATAAAAGGTGTCCCTGCCCATAGCAGGGAGTTGGAGGAGAGGATCTTGAAGGTCCCTTTTAATCCAAACCATTCTGTGAGTCTGTGATTCTATTTGAGTTGTAATAGGGTAGTCAAAACACTGACCTAGTGCTGGCAGACATCTCACAGGACACACAAAGAGGCAGAAGCCCTCCTGAAGCATCCAGTGGCCAGAAAGGAGATAATGAAGGCAACTCAACTGGTACTAGATGCCCACAGGAGTAACTGCGTCCTATATTTGCCATCTGAACTCTCTTTATATTTAGTGGAGCTCTGAAGCTGCCCCAGTTGCACATGTGGAAGGGACACAACATGGATTTGGGGCTAGCAGTTAAAACACTGGACAAAGGGAAAGTCAGACTTTTCTGGAGTTACCTTGCAATAGCCCAAACAACACTAAACACTTACATTTTAACAACTGAATCCTGCTCCTCTCTTTGATTTTACATTGCACAGAAGATACAAAGAGTTTTCCAGTTCCTCAAAATAAATCCCTCCTAGAAACAACAAATATTTCTTAAGCAAACCCTGGAAAGCACCAGGCTCAGAAGTTATCAATGGATCCAGACAAAGAAAATATTTGAAATGTGGCAGAAAAAAAAAAGAGCATTTGCCAAATTGGCATTTGTACACACAAACAAGCAGCACTTTGATCCATTCCCATGTATGTCAGCTGCACCAAGACACAAGAACAGTCACGGGCTCCTTTTCAAAAGAATTCCATAGTAAGTCATAGATGGCTATGACCTCAAAGAACCTGCTGGGCACCTGAGCCAGCAAGTTCTACACCTGAAGCATTTGGTAATGAGATTTCTACAGAGATAAAATTTTAGATGCTCAAGCTGAAAACAGCAAAAACATTTAAAATTAAAAAAAAAA
>VXBC01010539.1:380115-404491 GCA_013399945.1 Ploceus nigricollis
CTGGCCTGCCTGGACCACTGCCAAGAGCTGCTCCAAAACCGACTCTAACTGTTCCATTTGCTCTCATGATAAATAGAATGGTTTAATGGAAACACTGTACACAAAACTGTACTGCTCAGGTAATTACCTTGATTGAAACAAGTGTTTTTACACTTGAAAGCAAAATTCCCCTGGAATTAAAGCAAACCACAACAAGAACGAGACCTCTGTGGAGATGCAGTCATATAAACAAGTTTATGTGCTAATTATTTTCCAGTGGTTCTCTTAATGAGTCACTTGCTAGAGTCCACTGGTCACAAAGATTATTATTTTAATGATGATTCATAGAATTTGGGTACACATTGCAAACACCAAGTGCTGCACCAGTTGCTATGGCAGGAAAATGTGTGTGGTTTGTTCCTCAAATAGCAGAGTAAATAATTGCATGACAGCTTGTTCCTCCTCCAGAGGGTCTCCCAGTGTTGGAAATGGTCTGCAGGGAGCTTGCCACATTTATCTGTTCCACCCCCTGCTTTTTCCTGAGCTTGTGGATAAAACCCTTAAACACTTATTTTCCCATGCAAAGCTCATTTTTTAGCTTTTTTTTCCCAGCACTGGAGACTTGGGGCTTGATTCTGGTCTCTGTTACCTTGGTGCAAACCAGGAGTAAATCTGTTTTTTTCAGGATAACAGTATTACCAGACTCTCCAGCTACTGAAAACAGCAGACAAAAAGCAAATTCCCTCTCTTCACACAGGGCAATGAGGAACAAGTTGGTATTTAAGACACCCAGTTTTAACAGGGTTGGATTTAGTCCTGCCCCCCTTGAAAAGCACATACATATTCCAGAAAAATCCCTGTGATTTTGGCCTGGGTGTTTTCTAAATCTAAATTCTGGATGTGTTTTTAAACTGAAAGTACTGAAATAAGACCACTATCCCTACAGCCCCAGGAAGGAAACAGCACATAATGCAAAAGAATTTTAAAAGTTATATGTGAAGTAGAATTCCTGGTAGTTACCCCTCCTCAGCACCCAAAATTAGCAGTGAACAAAGGAATAAAAAAGTGGCATATAAAGCTGAAAACCTATTTTAAAGGGGAGGATGTTAAAGGGAAAAAGCAACAATGTAGGTTAATCTGATGGAGGTGGGTTTCCTCATCACCAGGGATTGATAAACCTGCCAAGGAAGGTAGCTCTGCTTAACAGTTCACTTTGCTGAGGCTCTTAAGCATCTGCTTTATCTGAAGGGTCTTTATTCTAAATAAATGATACTTCTCCATACGGCAGCTATTTGCTCACAGATTGCAATGCTCATTGCCCCAAAAGAAGCAGAACAGCGAGGCTGAAAGCTAAATCAGACTTGATGCAGCTATAATTGGTATTAGGGAACTGCAGAGGGGAAAACCTTTCCAGGGGGGAAGATAGAGATGATGCCAACCCCCTTCACGGGATGGGTTGGAGCCCAGAACCAGAAATAAAGGATCACTGAATGAGACAAGGGAGAGTAAAAATCCCTCCCTGGGAAAGAAATGTTATGGCAGCGTCTTAAACCCTTGAGGTGGTTCCCCTGAGCTGTACAAGCTTTTAGCAGGTTGTTAAGTCTCTGTATAGCTCGTGTTCACAGGCCATTGATCATCCCACAATTAGTGGAGTGCAGCTGAGATTTCCTCCTGCCTGCCCGGTGCCCAGCTCCTCGGGACAGACAGCTCTGCTGTGGGAAGATCAGAATCTGGACAGCTGTGCTGGTTTGGGCTGGGCTAGAGTTAATTTTTTTCACAACAGATAGTATGGAGCTGTGATTTTTAAGGAAGACAGTGCTGATAAGACAGAACTGGTTTTGCTATTGAGCACAGCTTGCAGAGTCAAGGCCTTTTCTGCTCCTCACCCCACCAGTGAGTGGGCTGGGGGTGCACAGCCAGGACAGCTGACCCTGAGTGACTCAAGGGATATTCCAGACCACTCTGCACCATGTTTGACTATAAATCTGGGGGAGAAGCAGGATGGGGGGCACATTTGGAGTGATAGAGTTTGTCTTCCCAAGTCACTGCTGTGTGTGAGGGAGCCCAGCTTTTCTGGGGATGGCTGAACACCTGTCTGCCTAGAGGAAGCAGTGAATTAATTCCTTGTTTTCCTTTGCTTGCATTTGCTTTTGCTTTACCTATTAAACTGTCTTTGTGTCAACCTATGAGTTTTCCCACTTCTCATCCAATTCTTTTCCCCATCCATCCAGCAGGGAATGAGCGAGTGGCTGCGTGCGGCAGTGCTGCTGCCTGGGGTTAATCTACAACAGCCCTTCCTGGCACCAGACACAGGACTTGGAGGGTTCCAGATAGCAGCAGACTTGATTGGCATGTGCTGGATCGAGCTGTTATTGCTGTTTGGCTGTTAATTGACAGCTCCTGTGCTTGTCATGGGACTCGTTTTCCTGTCTCTTCGAGCCCAGTGCTTGTTAGTGGCTGCTCTTTTCTGCCACTGCTTGCTGTGTTGCTGCTCTGCTCCTCGTCTGACTGTGCTGGGAATGCTCTGATAACAACAGCAGGGATGTGCCTGCCCTGGCAGGTGGCCAGGGAGTCATTGATGTTCCTGTGCTGCTTCACTGGACAGGCTGGAACTCCGGTGTGAACTTGAGCTGGAGGGACAGTGACCTGTGATGAGTCAAAGGGACAGTGACCTGTGGATGAGTCCACATGGGAGCAGAGCACCCTGAAATGTCCGTGGCCATGAATCAGCCCAGCCAGAGCAGGTACATCTCCACGTGGCTGTGGCTATGTCTGTGCTGCAGGTGTCCATCTGAAGGGTTTGAGGCCCCAGGCTAAGTCCATGCTGCATCACACATGGACATCATGCTTGAAGCATCAGTGGCTGTGCACAAGACCAGGTTGGGGGCAGAGCAGAAAGAAATGAAAAGCAGGAAAAAAATATGTATTGGTATCCCTGTGCTATAAGATGATCATGTAAAAAAAGAAAATACAATTGGATTTTGCATTGTTTTCCAAACATTGATGATCAGAAGGTTGGACCTCACATGTTTTGGAGATATTTTTGGTGTATACATGAAAATACAGAAGCACTCTACCAGGGTTTGCACTGAGCTTGGCAGTGAGCTCTGCATGGGTAGGTAGGACATAAACAGTTTTCAGACCTGCCACTGGTTTTGCATCCTAAAAAACATTGAGGAGAAGATGTGTGAAATTGACAGTTACAGAATCTGGGAAAGAGACCACACTGCAACAATGATGATGAAAGTAAGGAACCATCTGCTGCTATGGCTTGAGCAGCAAAAATGTTTTCACAGCTCTAAAGGGGAGAGGGGGAGGCAGAGCCCTGGTAGGAACCCAAAACACCACAGTGAGAACATACACAGAGGAGGAGAGAGGCAGAAAATGTTGCAGATGTGGCAGTGCTTCATTTGGCATCCACTGAGACATCACTGTAAGGAATTTAAAAATGTCAGAAACTGATTCCTGCAATCCCAGAAAGGAAACAACAGCAGCTTTTCAGCCTGATCCAAACAGAGGGTTTGAGCTGAGCCAACAAGAACCAGTACAGAGGCACCAGTCAGACTGCACAGCACATGGTTGGGACCCACAGCCTCCCATCGGGCAGAAGGAGCCAAAATGAAGCTCCAGCTGGTAACTGAAGTAGACTGAGATGTTCAAGACCCTGCTCTTTGCATCTCTGAGCTCTTCAGCAGCCTGTCCAAGCCCAAAAGACCCAAGGAAAAGCAGGGAGCAGCCGTCACAAGAAGGTGAGGACAGTTGCCACCACAAAACAGCTGTTGAGTTCATCATCTCTGCAGGTTTTTAGATAGCAGCAGCTGCTCATAAAAGTGAAAGATGGTTCTTTCTCAACACCAGAATCTTTCTCAATCTCCAGAAGGAGACCACATTTTTTGAAGAGGTACTTGACCAAGGAAGAATTTAGCTTTGTAGCAAACACACAGGCAGCCACCCAAAGTTTGTATTTGCTTAAGTCTGTTGTTGATCAGAGTGGCACAAGGTTTGTGACCTCTGAAAATAATAACAAGATAACAACATTTTCACAAAAATATAAATTTTTAATCTATCTCTGACATCTCATGGAAATACTCCAACCACTGCCTTGAGTTAGAAAATAATTATTCTAACTGTGTGGTCACCGAGCCTTGCTTAGCTATGTTCTGAGATAAATTACAACAGAGAGGACAGCTGAAAGAATCTCCAGTTTCTTCATCCTCTTGAACAATTCATAAATTGTTAAGGTTGGAAAATATCTCTGAGAACATCACCAAGTCCAGCTTCCAACCCAGCACTCCACCACGTATCCCCTTGACCTCTGTCCTCAAGTGCCACATCCACACATTTTTTGAGAACATCCAGGGACGGTGACTCCACTGCTTCCCTGGGCAGTTCCAGTGCTTGACAGCCCTTTCTGTGAAGAGATTTTTCCTTATATCCAATCTAAATCTCCTCTGATGCAACCCAAGGCCATTTTCTCTTGTCCTGTCCTATTTTTAGATTTCCAGTAGAAATTATCCCATGTGCCCATTTCCAGAAATAAAACAAATGGGACACACTGTTAGCAAAATCTGGGATAGCTTGATAGTTTAGAGTCCCCAAAGCTGAGCAAAAATTCTGTAGGTTTTTCAGGACCTAAAACTTTGAGTTGGGTGTTAAGAGTAGATTAAATTATTGTCTTCTGGAGGCATCTTTATTTCTACCAAACCTACAGAGAGACCAGACAGCTGACTTAGAAAAAGCTCTTAGCTTTTAGGCAGCTCAGATTGGGTGGTATAATCACCTAACACACTCCCCAGCCATTTTATATATCCAGTCCTGCTGACAGCTGGGTCTGCTCTAAAGCACCACAGAAAAATGATACCACAGATCCTTGAAGAAAATAATGTCCCAGATAGTGATGGAAAGGAACACCATCTGTAACTCTGAATCTCAATTTTGTTCTCATTAGATCTTCATTATATCAGCCATCATTGTTGTGCAGAGACCTGAATCCATCCCCTCTATATTCACCTGCAAGCTATTTCCTTTAATTGCTGTGCACACAGAAAATCAAATGTATTCTAACAACGCTGATTCACTGGCTCAGCTGTTAAATGCAATTTGTGCATCTCTCTATACAGTTTATTTATCTATTTCCCATCCCTGCACCATCTGAATGCTTCCCAATCTTTACTGAAGTTAACCTTGCAAATATTTCCCCAGCTCCACAGGGCAGATGTGGAAGAATAGCCAAAGTCTATTCCCTGTAGAATTCTCCTTAAATGTTTAGCTTCCACTGAAAACACAAGTTTACAGACCAGCATCCTAGGGATATAAAAAACAGCATGGACTAGCATCTGTCATACCAAGAGATGAACTCTTGGCATGGAAATGTCTCATGGGGGAGCTCTGAAGTCAAATAAATAAATTGAGAATTTAGTCTGAATCGGACTTTGCCTAACTTAGCTGCTTATGTGACTGCCCTTCTGTAACTAGATCAAACTCCTTGGTTGCTTCATTAGAGGAGTGGAAAGAATATAATGAACCTCTAATTGTGCTGCTGGGGAAAGAAAAAAAATTGTTGATAGTCACTGCTGAATACCTGTTGATTTCCTGGCAGGTAGGAGAGCATTTTGCCAGGATCAGGCAGTGAGTTGTGGAAATCTCAGCAAAAGACTTTATGTTACACAGTGTGGCAATAATATCTTGTCTTTATGTAGGATTATTTGTCAGATTAATTTGAAGAGCTCCTGGGTAGCCCTGGGAGTATTACATTATTTTTTTTCTTCCTTCAGAGATGTCTTCCATGTTTCTCCCCTTCCCTGTTCTCCTCAACACATCCTATTTTTAGGCTGCCTCAGCCATAAAGTATAGTAATGCAGCATTGCATTTCCATGTTCAATTAGAGAGACTTGGTGACACAGATTCCCAGAATTCAACATCCAGCCATCAGTTTTTCCCATCCTCCCCACAAAACAGAGAATTCTAGAATATCCTAAGTTGGAAGGAACCCACTATGATCATCAAAGTCCAGCTCCTATCACAGGTCTGGCTAAAAAACATGAGACTTTAAATGAATGGTGACCACACTGGATTTCTGGGGCTTTGTTCTTCTTGTCTGCCATGTCACGTCTGAAATTTTTACAGATTTAGGGTTTGGGCTGCTTGTGAGCAACTCTGTAAACCAGAAGTTTTGTGGTGTGTTGTGTGAGCAGAGGAACCAGCAGAGCATTGTTTATGCAGGTCCTGTTACAGTTGTGAGGGCTGGGCTCTTCTGACAGTCTCCACTTTAGGAGGGACAGTCATGGAATCTCTCTGCTCAGTTTTACAGCTCAATAACATCTCTCTCTTCCACTTATTTTAATAAAAATATCAGGAAATTAATATCTTTGAGACCTCTGTCCTTCCATCCACTGTGATACAGACACAGAAGTCACCTGGGTGAGCAGACAGCACAGAGCACACAGAGGAGACCTGATCCCAATTTTTTTTTTTTATTTCTGGGCTTTGCCATTTAAAATTAATCTATCACAAATGCAGAACCCAGTGATTCTGGGAGCTATGAATCAAGTGACATCAAGTTTTGTGGTTAGTTTTGACTCCAGAATCTTCCTGGGGTGAAAATGTGAAGTGAATCTCTGGGAACTTCAGAAGTAGCTTTAAGTGCATAACTATATACATTTTTGAAGATATATCCCCTTAAAGATGTGCTAATAGTTCAAAACAGCACAGCCTCTTCCTTTGATGTGCAAAGCTTTCAGGATGACAAGGAGAGGAAGTTGCAGGTACCTGTAAACATATAAAAAATGGCTTAAATTGAGCTTATTCAAGGTAGGTGCAGTGTGGAACAAATTTCCCAAAGTTCTTTCAATCAGACCAGTAAACGCATGGTACAAATACACCAGATGGTGGAGCAACTGTAGAAAACAAAATTTTTTGGCTTAAATCCCAGTGGGAGGGAACCAGACATGATAAGCAGAAAGGATCATTTTCAAGAAGCACAAGATGTAGTTTAGCTTGAAAGAGTGTTCAGGGTTTGCTGTAGAAGGTGTTGAGTTCTCTGTTCCTCCTCATTTTAGCACTTAAATATTCCTATTCAAAACCAACTGGGATATGAAGGTGACAGGGAGTTTTTCTGCTGACCTTTGCATAAGAAAAGTAAAAGGATATCTGATATAGGCAAAGGAAAAATAAAATGTAAGAGGAAATAAAAGCTTTCTAGACAATGAACCACTTGCCACAGTGGAACAGACTCTCACAAGGCACCACTGAAGTAAGAACTGGCCAGATGCAAACCCCAGTGAAAATCGTTTTTCATGGATAAGGAAAATAGCCAAAGTTTTGAAATGAGAACCAAAAATAGAAAAAGTAACTTTAGCCTAAATAAAAGCCTTCAGGCTTCAAGTCTTAAACTACACTCTAGCTACTCAGAAAAAAACTCTGTGCCTGACCACAGAAATCTTGTATCAACATCCAACAAGGATTTGTACACTTCCTTTGCAGTCAGGTTAACTGGAGACAGACAATGTTTTTGCTAGATCCTGAATTTGATCCAGGGTGACAATTAAAAGTCATCCTCATCAGAGAAACCTATGACCTGCTAACTGACTCAAAATCCCAGATCAGAGAAGGATTGTGGAACCAATGCCTAAACCACACAGTGACTGACATACTGAGTGTTCATCTAGAGTCTCACACTTTTTCTTTTCTCTGAAATATCTTAACATTAATTAAAGCCTTTTCTCTTTTTATCTTTCTGCCACAAAGCATGATCTGTTCCGATTTGCCTTGACATGATGCTGTCAGCAAAAAGCAAAAAGAAAAGGATTTCCTCCCAGGAAATGTCAGCAGAATTACATCTCTCTCAGGGGAATAAGAAGAACACAGAGGCAAGTCTTGGCAGGGGAGAGGGAACAGCCACCTCTGCTGTCCCTGATGTCCATGCAACCTGCAAGTGCCACTCTCTCTTATCTCTGTTGGTGACACGAAGTCAAACACTTTCTCCAATGATGTGCAGAGTCACGTGGGATGAATTCTATCAGGAACAGTTCAGTTACTCTGGCTGGTGAATTGTCCTTTTCTGTATCATAAAAAAGAACGTGGACACCATGGAAATGAATGAGCTGCACTCCAGCCTGCAAAACTCTCTAAAAAATTAATTCCTTGTTAAATCAAACAAAACACCACAGAACCATGGAAGATTTTGGGTTGACATAGACCTTACAGATCATCTCATTCCAACCCCTGCCATGAGCAGGGACAGCTTCCACTATCCCAGGTTGCTCCAAGCCCCATCCAACCTGGCCTGGAACACTTCCAGGGATGGGGCAGCCACAGCTTCTCTGGGCAACCTGTGCCAGAGCATCACCACCCTCACAGTAAATTTCTTCATAATATCTCTAAGTAATTTATGAGACTGTTTATATTCTCTGCCTACAATGTAAATGCCTGCATATAACATCATTGTTGTGTCTCTTCAGACTTCTAAAAATTCAGATTAAAAATCCTTTCCTTCCACCACTTGTTAAGCAATTATATCCTTTCAAGAATATCTCATTCACATTTATCTTAATTTGTGCCTGAATAAGCACTTAGTAAAATAAAGCCTCTTTTGAACACTTTCACCTCCCCTCTTTCATTTGTGACTATGTTTGCTCAAAGGAGCTCTTACTGAGTTTTTAGACCTACTTGTGGCCCCAAATTTGGTCTCAGCAGTTTCTAAAATTTACCACTTATTTTCAATCTGCTTTCCCTGCTTAGTAAGCAAGCCAGTGCTCTCACCTCTCCCATTCTTTACCCTTCCAGATTTTATTCATGGTGCTTTGTTTTTTTTTCAGTGCAGGTCCTGCCTCCCTGCTGGTCTTTATTTACTGGCAGCAGCAGCAGTGTTGCCTCTGCTAAAATTCCCTGTGTAAGGGCCAGATCCTGTCCTTTCTCAAGAAGGTTTTTTGAGATTTCTTAACAAGTCTACACATCAAAAAATCTGAAAATACCTTTGCCCCAGAGAGTGATGGAACTTGTATTTTGTTTGACATGAAAGCAGATCATCCTTCTTCCAGCAAAGCTGAAGAAAAATAATAGTGGCTGCTTCTGCTTTTGTGATGAGCTGGTTTCCAGTCAGAAGCCACAACCAAATTCAAGCAAGAATTTTGTAAGGGGAGGGAGGTAAGGAATGCCTTCATGGAACTCTAGGAAATTCACTCATGACTAAAAGTGTTTTCTCACTTGTTCACAGAATCAGAATGATTTTGGTTGGAAGGAATTTTAAAAACCATCTCGTTCCAGTCCTCCCTGCCACAAGCAAGGACACCTTCCACTATCCCAGGTTGCTCCAAGCCCCATCCCACCTGGCCTTGGACACTTCCAGGGATTGGGCAGCCACAGCTTCTCTGGGATAGAGGCCTTCTGGGTTTCTACACAGCATCTCCAAGGGCAATGATATCTATGTTTAGGCACCAGAACTACAATCAGGTAACTGAGAGCATAAAATCATCCTTGCTAACAGCACATCCTCTTGCTGTGGTCAGTTGTCTGATCACAGAATACAAGCAGACATGACTTCAACATAATATTTCTGGGCAGTGGAACAAACAGCTTGCTGTAGTCCTGCAGTTTTTTAATGTCACCTCTACTATTTTCTGGGACACAGTTCTGGCAGTAGATGCTGAGCACAGAGGCAGAACAGAAAAAAAAATCCCCCTGCCCTGTAAAGGCTTAAATTCTCACTAGAGGCATGACATTTTTACAAGAAATCCAGTCATAAAGCCAAACCATGTGTTGGTTCTATGTTTATCAGCTTTCTTCCCCTTTCTTTTTAAACCGCTTCAGGCTGATTTATCAGCACCTCTGTCAGCCTTTTGTTCCAAATTGCCCTTTCCTCCTCCGCTGACTACAGAGGAAAACTCACCTCCTAAGGCTAAAGCTAACCTTTGTCAACTAAAACTGGTTATAAAGAGTAAAAGCCATGATATGGATAAGTTAATATATTTTTAATTCATCTCTGGCAACTTCAATTAGCTGCTCTCAGTGTGGCCTGTGTGTACAGGGAGCTCCATCACTGGCAGAATTCTTGCTGCTGTATGGAGATAACAGATACTGGTTATTTCTTGATTCTTTCATTGTTCTCTCCGATAACTTCTATACAGCAAATTCAGAAATACTAAAAGCAAGTCTCTGCTTCTGCAAAGTCCCTGGGTTCAAAGTGTTTTAGGCTGATCAGATATTCATGAGAGCTGTGCCAGACTGGTTTATGCTCCTCCAAATCATTTGAACTCAATTTACAGAGCGTGGATGTGTGAGAGAGGAAAGATTAGTCCAATCTTGCACCATTAGCAGCATGAAAGATCTGAGAGAGCTGCGTGCTGGGGGAGGATTTGTCTCAGTTTTGAAATGCCTGTGTGTCAGGGCTCCTCCAAGGTGATGCAAGGAGATGAACCAAAGCTTAGGGAGGAACACAGAAGAAGTCAGAGGGGAATAGGGGAAGCCCCTTGCTGGACATCACTCCTTCTCCACTCATACAGAATTCACATCCTCTGGAAATGTGTTTAATACAAACTGGTTTTTTCTTCATCTCTGATGAAAAGGGGAAATTTCAGTAGAAAGCAATTCTTCACAGGCTTTAAACTTGAAACCAGAAGCATCAAAATGCAAAGAAAGTTTAGGAGAATTTCCTTGGTGTGAGAATTTAATTTTCAATCTGTCATTATATGAGAAGTCCTATCAGGGCACTATTAACAGCCAGCACCAAATACATTTCCTAGTACTGATTAACAATGTGATTCTCACACTGTCTAAGATAAAAATTCATAAGATCAGTCTTCACATTCTACAACTGCTAAATGGCTTAATGAGAAATACTCAGTATTGGAAAGAAAATTTCCTCCTAGGAATGACATGGAAAATGGTCAGGGAGATAACCAGCCACCACCACAAATGTGGCAGCAGCCAGGACAGGTCACTGATTTGATGGACTGTGACAGCCACACTCAGAAGGGTATAAAAATCAGCTTGGATCCACCTTCTTCTGCAGGAAATTCCAGCCCTGGCAGCATCCTACCCTTGATTGATATGAAATGCACTGCTTCTCAAACTCTGCTTCTTCAAGCTCTATTTATAGCATGCAATTTAAGGAGACAGGGAGTGAAGGGAGAAGGGGAAGGTAGGAAAGCTATTTGCAAATGAGTCATTCCCCAGGAATGCTTTGACAGGTTGTCAGCAGAGATCTGATAAAGACATCCAGTTAAAATACCCCACTGTGGTTCCAGGTGAAGGAAGATTGACGTTCTGGTGGTGTGCACAAGGCAAACTCCACCCAGGAGATGTTTAATCTCTGTGGGAAGCTTTCATACAGCCTGAATGATTCCAAAGTCATTCTGCCTTTTAGCAAATAATGAACATACACAAGAAGTAAGTTTAAATGAAAAAAAAAAAAAAAAAAGAAAATAAAAGAGAAACCTACTTGGAATAATAATCTCCTCCACCAGCATGTCATGTCAGGCATGGTTAGTAATGAAGTGTTTCTTCCAGTACTGCTCTTCAGCCTCCACAGCACAAGCTGTCCAATCATTACATATTCCCATCAGAAGAAGTCCAGCACTTCCCATGGAAACCTCCTGATACAGAGCCTACATTGTCCTCTGCTTTACTGCTAATGGTTACTCATGATGGTCCCTTGACTCATTTTTTTCCCTGACTTAACATTTTACAGATATTTGCAGCATTATTGCATTCCTCCTTAGCTGGCATTTAAGCCACAGACCACTGCAGGAAAACACACCAAATTTTCCAGCTGTTGTAAATAATATTGTAAATACCAATAACAAAACACCCTGACAACAACAGTTTTGTCACCTGCCCAGGCCTGGTGGTTTTGTGCCTCAGTTTCCCCAACCTTCAGCACTGTGCTGAAGGCACAGCTATTATGGACCAAACTGGATTCCTGTACCCTGTGAACCTGGCAAATGGATTGGCAAATATGTCCTGGCAATGTTTGACTTACTGAAACAGGTTTATTTCCTGTCCCAGCCTGGTGCCCTTTGTGACTCAAGGGACCAACTCTCCCACATCTATGTTCTCTTCAGGGACATGTCCATTTATTATTCCAGGGTGTGCTTTGACCTCTGGAACCTACTAAGTCCTCTGAAAATCACAGAATCGTGGAATGGTTTGGCACCTTAAAAGACCATCCAGTTCTGCCCCCCAGCCATGGGCAGGGACACCCTCCACCAGACCAGGCTGCTCCAAGCCCCATCCAAGCTGGCCTTGGACACTCCCAGGGATGGGGCAATGGTTCCTGAGCCTCACCACCCTCACAGTAAAGAATTTCTTCCTAATATCTGATCTAAACCTGCCCTCTATTGATTTCAATCCTTTCCCCTTGTCCTATCTCTCCATGCCCTTGTGAAAAGTCCCTCTCCAGCCTTCCTGTAAGTTCCCTTTAGGCACTGAAAGGTGCTGTGTGTTCTCCCTGAAGTCCTCATTTCTCCAGTCTGAGGAAGAAATTTAAGGATTGAAGCACAACGTCTGGTAAAACTCAGAGTAACCAATTTTCTTCCTAAAACTCTCCTTGTTCTAAACAAACATATGGAGTACAGACTTAAGCATGTGCCTTTTTTTCCTTTTTCAGTGAAAACACACTAAAAGCAAAAAAGACAAGCTTTCTGAAAGGAAGCAGGTGTTGAACTTGTGGTCTAGAAGCTTCTGTGCACACTCACTCTGTATAATCCTGTTAGGAAAAGAGACAGGAGCTCACCTTTCTGCCAGAGCTGCAGGACCCAAATTCGGGAAAAAACCTTGCTCAAAGCCTGCACTCTTCAGCATCTCTGCAGAGGTTATCTGAAGTTTTCCTATTCCAGTTTCTGGTGCTTTAAACCAACTGTTTTAAGGAAATGCCAGGGATGATAAAGGTCTGTCACAGGATGAAATAACCAGAAGTGGCCATCCAAAGCCATTGATGTATCACAAGCTCAGGGCACATCTCACTGCCACATGTGGCTGTCCTGGACACCCCACAGCATCTCAAGCAGCTCTGGACACCCCTACTCACATCCCACACTGCTGAAGGTGAAGTCTGTTGTCAGCACCACAAACATACTGTCAGGATTTGTCTCACCTCAAGGATACTCCATTATGCACAGTGGCATTTAAGCAGCTCACAGGAGGCACAGAGATTTTCCAAATCAACAGAGGAACAATGATTTACTGTGCCAAAACTGCAACAAACTTCAGACCATCACATTGTTAACGAGTGTTTAATACACACTTATGCAGGACATATAAAAGGAATTCATCAGGCCTCCCTTGACTCTGCTGAACAGTTCAGCAACCTTGGGTTGAATTTACAATCTGTCATTGCCTTTCAAAATGCCATACACAAGAGGAGGACAGAGCCTGGGGAATTGAAGTGCCTGGAGAGGAGAAAAACAAACAAACCAACAAACCAGCCAAATTTGATCACATTTGAGCCATTGTTGTTGTTGAATAATTAATTTTAATTCTCCACACTTGAGCTGGCCTAACTTAAAGGGAAATGGTCATAATGTGAAATTACTCTCAGGCTACTTGAAATGGTTTGATGGATACAGAAATGCCAAGTGAAAAAACAGATTGTGTGCTTTAGCCTGCTTTCCTTGATAGGCTCAACAAAATGAATTAAAAGTAGTGCCAGACTGCAGTAACACTTAAGAGCACACTGTTTAGGATTCAAATTATAATTGGATTCATTACCCTCCTTATAAATTTCCTGCATTGTTCTTTTCCATTGGCATCATTCCTCTATTTTTTTTTTTACTAACCCTGCTGAAAAAAAATCAAACAGAAAAAAGGAAGATGCTAACTTCTGTGGACAATTTCTATCTTATGCCCAATATTGCCTGAGCTCCACTAAAGCTGTCTTTAGAAAGAAATGTACAGAGATTTGTGGTAGCTACTATGGGCCAGATGACAGGTCCCACCTCACTTTCTGGAGAAGATTCTGGAAATTTGTGATATTAACTAAAACTCCCCCTGGATAGACAGTCTCTGGGATTGGTAGGAGCTCACATTGCTTTGTGTCCCCATCCACACACAGGTTCTGGTGCTCATCTGCAGGAAATCTTTCTGCATAGGCCAAGGAGGGTTGATTAAGCTCTGGTCCTGCATCCCACAGGCATTCCATGTGTTCATCCCCTCCTTCCTCCACGTATATTTTCCTTTCACAACAACAAAGCACTGCTCAGATTTGTAGCAGCAGAGGACACCAAAGAGACCAATTCAGCAGATATTTGTAGAGAGAAGCCTGTTCAACAAGTTAATGTTCTTATGCGCTCATATGCAATTTACAGATGTCCTTGCTGTCCACCATGAGTGGTTGTTATTCTGTAAAAATCCATGTAAACACTAAAGTTCCTCTATCTAGATGTCACAGTTGCACTTTTTCAGTGCCCTCTAAATGAACTTTTGTGATTTGTATTCATACCTTTGAGGTCTCTGGCAGAATCATCTGCTTTACTTTCAAGGGTTGTGCTTATAGTCACAACAGTCCCTTCTAAATTTCCTTCCCTTTTTTTCAATATTAATCATTTAAAGACAGCTTTTATCCAAGAAAATACATGCCAGGAGCCCTCGTTATCAAAGAACTCTTTGGCTGCCCATTTCCTTTGGACCCAGGAGTGTTCATAGATAAAAATGTGTACATATTTCTAGAGATGCAGATTTCTCTTTCTATATATAAATATAGAGAGTACAAATATGTGAGGTATTACACATAGATTGACTTTACATCCATATATTTATATATGTATATACAGTGTGTAAATATGCATGATGAATACGTATAAACTGAGTATATATATAGACATTTAAGTGTATGTAAGGACTAAAATATTCTTTAACAAGAAATAGAGACGTGAATGGTAAAGGGAATGGAAAATAAGAACAGTCAAATGGATGTTTGGGGTCCCTGACTTCAGAAGGCTTCTTAATAACCCCCAAGGTGTTTGGGATGGGGCAGGTTAATTAGATCCATCAGCCACCAAAATGGTGGGAATGAAAACACTGGAATATGCAAATAAATTACTTGGAACAATACTTTAAAGTGAACTCAGTACTTGTTTTTTCCATTATTCAAAAGATTTCTTTTTGTCTCTCCTACCTTTTTCATTTCCTTTCAAACCTTTTTTGGTTTGTCTTGGATAAACAGGAATTATATAAATTGAATAAAGGAGGCTGGGAAAGTAGCAAGACAGATCATAACCCTCACCAGAATCCAATAAAATAGAGAAAATATGAAGATTGGATCAGATTAAAATTTATAGGCAAAATCATTATGTGGAAGGAAGTAAACTGTAATATTCCTTTGTAATTCTGAGCCAGGAAGGAGGAAAGTTTACTGTAATATATTGCTGAAATACCTGGGGCAATACCAAGAGCTTGTGAGATTTGAGGTGAAAAAATACTGCATCATAAGAGGTAGCTATCACCTCTTTTTGTCAGCATGTACCAACATGCCTACGATGAATTAGAAAGCAGAGGCCCAGGAAAGTCCTACAGCTGTGACAAATTGTAGAAAAAAATATGTTTAGACTGATATGAATCAAGGCTGAATGTGAAGGCACAGGAACAAAACACCAGAAGAAGAGGTACCAAATGGCATTTGCTGATGACACCTACAGCAGCAGGTCATGGAGATCCCAGCACAAAACTTCCTGCAATTCTCCTGGCAAGCAGCTCTGGAGCAGAGACAGTGACTAAATCCTGATGGCTCAGAGAGGTGGGTCAGGATGAAGAGATTAATCACTTTCATGTCCTCAATGGCACAATGAGACACATCCCAAATCAACAGCACTCACTTAAGAAGATGTGAAATGTGGGGAGGTCTCAAAAGTTGATTTCCTTGTCCTCCACTCACTGCAAACAATCCCGGACAGACTCCCTGGAAAGAGGTGCCTTAATGCCTGAATTATGGGCAGGCTGTTTAAAATAAAAGCTTCTTTGTGCTCATGAATGTGAGAGACTGAAATCAGCTGTGTTTTATGCAAATTAACCCAAATTTGTGTGAAGTATCCCATTAAACTACACTGCTGCTGGTGTGCTGTTGTATTATTTCCTACAGGACACTGTCTCAGAAACCTTTGCCTCCAACAATGTGGGCTGGTGGGAGGAGAGAAAAAATTAAATTGGACAAGGATTGAAAACAGTTAAAAATGAAGAAACAAAAACAGGTCATATTTTTATATAGGGCACTATATTGACTAAAACAGAGAATGAACTCTCTGAAGTTTTCCTGATCTGACCCCTCTTTGGAATATGGTGATGCCCAAGAGAATTATTTACCTGAGAGCTCAGTTTCCTGCACTACCTGATTACACAATGTCTCCTGGCACTCACCTGCTGCCTTCCTATTCACAATCAAAATATACTCACAAATACTGGAATCATAGACTAGATAATCTGATTTTGTTTTTCATGTTTGGATAATTTCCTGTACCATAGATGTTTCAGAGAAAATAATCACATTCACAGAATCATAGAATGGTTTGGGTTAAATGGATTTTAAAGATCATATCATTCCAGCCCCCCTGCCACAGGCAGGGACAACTTTCACTATCCCAGGTTGCTCCAAGCCCCATCCAACCTGGCCTGGAACACTCTTAGGGATGGGGCAGCCACAGCTTCTCTGGGCAACCTGTGCCAGGGCCTCAGCACCCTCACAATGAAGAATTTCTTCCTAAGATAAATCTACTCTCTTTCAGTTTGAAGCCATTCCCCCTTGTCCTGTCACTACACTCCAAAGGAAAAGTCCTTCCCCACCTTTTCTGTAAGCCCTCATTAAACACTGGAAGGTGCTCTAAAGTCTCCTTGGAGTCTTCTCTAAGCTAAACAAAACCAACTCTCTCAGCCTGTCCTCATATGGGAGTTTCTCCAACCCCAGATCATCTTCATGGCCTCCTCTGATCCACTCAAGCTCTTCATGCTGGTGAAGGGCAGACAGAGAAGAGCTGTGTGCAGACCCATTTTCCATGATCTCCCTCAAGGATTCATACACAGCTTTCCCATTGATCAGGGGAATGATATCATAATTTTGGTAACTGTGTTAAGGTTCCTCCAGGCACCACAATGCTAGAAATGTCTAGAAAAATACATAAATGTGATTTGGATTGAGGGAGAATCACATTGGACTTTGCCTCTTGATAATGAGTCCACTTTCTGAGGAGAGCCAAAAGCATCAGCCTTGCTCTTCTATTTCTTTGTTTCCCTTTCATCCCAGTCCACCACTGCTCATCTCTACACCTACCACAGTATGTTGAGAAACAAATTTCAAAAGCAGAAGAGATAAAAGTTGTTCTGCTCCGATCTGATCACAAAAACAGGATTGGCAGGGTAAGAAGGTCATACAGCTACAGGACAGGTCATCCCCACTGGATGAAGGTGGCAAATGTGTTCCTGAATTTCCCCTTTCTTTCTGTTTGTTTTTGTTCTGCTTTCCTTTCCACATAACAAGTCAAGCTGGCAGGTAGCAGAGATAATTCTTGCTGACAGAAGCACAGCAATATATTTTAAAACTTCCACCCAGCTTTCTCTGTACATCTAGTAATCACTTTCTCCAGTCCAGAGGAGTTGGCAAGTAACATACTATTACTTGGAGTTCTTACATCTCCCCAAGTGAAAACCAGAATTAAACTGAAATAACAAAAGCTCAGAAAACATGAAGACTTACCAGCAGAAGTTTGCCTTTCCACTCCCTTTCAACCTCATTTTTGGCTTCCAAGGTAACAGTAGGAACAGGGAACTGATAAATAGAGTTTGACCAAAGCAGCCTTACCTATTTAAATGTGAACATGATGGCAGCAAACCTCTCACTGGAACAGTCCCAAAAGAGAAATGTCATGAGCCTTGTACTAATTTAAAATTACAAATTACTTGGAGCTGGTGGCTTACCCAATTTAATAGTGGAGGCTAAAACTGAGCACAGATTGCTGGAGCTATCTACAGTTATCCACCGGATCATCAGGCAGAAATACATTTCACTGACACTTGCTGCTTGCTTAATATAATCTCTTATTGGCCACCTGGCACTGCCACTGTGTTTTCTTCTGAGTTACATAAGAACTTTTGAATGGTATATCCACAAACACACACACACTTTGAGAAAATGTCAGCACATCTGTTTTCTTTTGTTAGGAGTAAATAAATGATGATCATTAATGAATTCTTGCCTAAATGCATTGCAAACCCATTTCTTACTTCTCTATAGGTAATGACACTTGTGATCTCATGTCTGTGAAATCCAAGAAATCTAGTCTGAAACCAAGATCCTGTCAGAAGGCTCCCATTGTTAAACACATGCTGATGTGGTCCTCTCCTGAAGAGCTGGTTTATGCTGGTTTATTCAATTTCTGAATCTGTTTTTCAGAGAAAGGTGGCTGGACTTATGAGCATGGACATTGTGGAAATTAGGAAACCCAATTTCCTTTATCAACTCAACCCCAACTAGATGTTGCCATTTCTTTTTATGAATGTGCCAGTTTCTTGAGCTGTATGGTAGGAATGACAACAATCACCTGTTTCACAGGGTGTTCCTCAAACTCTGTGTACACTTGTTAGTACAGTCTTTGTCCAGGTCTGCACATCCTTGGCAAAAGCATCTGCACAGCCCTGGCAAAATAAGGTTTGCATGAGGCACTCAGTGCCACAGAGCCCCATATCTGGGCAAGACTATCCCTGTGCACTGAAGACACATAAACTGAAGACAGTTTACATTGGGGGATATCAACACCAACAGCAAACCCTGTACAGCTCTCAACCAGACCTGCTTTCACACCTAAATCAGTGATTGTGTAATACACCAAATTCCATCATTGTTGCTTTTGTTTATAGATAGAACCAATCTTGGCAGATGATGAAGAGACAGGAGTGGGGTTAAGTGAAAGGCTGATTCTATTTCTTTCATGACCCATTAATTAGTGCTGTTGCAGAGCAATTTCCTGAATGTAACTGTGAAGTGGCCACATCATCATCCCCCCTTCCTTATTCAAATAGATAGACTCATGTCTGGATTCAGAGCAGTGAGGAGCACTGGCTGAGACTGTGTGAGAACACATCCTCCAGTAGAGCCAAACACAACCATTTGCACAGAAATAAAGGATGCTTAGTGAACATGAGCCCTGATCTCATGGCATCAGCACATCTGCACAGGCCTTCAGGAGAATAACACCCTGCAATCCATAGCTATGCTGGGAGGTGATTGCATTTCCACATCTGGCCAGATGCATGATTTAAGATTCTGTAAAGAGAGAGAAGTTTGAGTAATGTACAGGACACCAAATATTTTACTGTATCAAAAGACACGAATCAAAAGTCGTTTGATTACAGAAAATCAGAAAATTCGTGGAGGGGAAGTATTAGATGCACTAGGGCTCTTCAATTTGGAGAAGGAATGCAGATCAAACCCTGATGGCTGGAAGCTAAATCCACACTATTTTCTTTTGGAAGTCAGTCATCACTTTTTGTAAGGCTGAAGATGATTACACTGTAGCAAATTCCCTGCAGGAAGTGATGGATTCTTCATTTGTCACATCAAACTTTGATATCATTGTAGTCCAACACAGATAAGTGGAGTCAATACTGGGC
The DNA here is from genome assembly GCA_013399945.1 of Ploceus nigricollis. NCBI lineage: Eukaryota > Metazoa > Chordata > Aves > Passeriformes > Ploceidae > Ploceus > Ploceus nigricollis. The sequence continues at coordinate 399,682 of VXBC01010539.1, forward strand.
TATCAGGGTGAATTCTAGAGGTAAAACAGACCCTTAATTTGTGGTTTATGCTGAGCCTGATGTATTAGAAAACTGAAATTTAATGGAAATGCTTCCCAGTTTCTGGAGTGAATGCTAACAGCCCAAAGAACAGTTTTAAGAGGTTTAAATATTGTGTGTGGGCAGAGGGCATTGCTTTCTGTAATGAAGTGTCAGCTCCTTACAAGAGGAAGAAGATGATTTTCTGACAATCCTTTTATCTTGTACTGATTATTCAAAAGCCAAAATACTGTGCACTGCTCCAGTGCCATGCAGCAGTACCTCTGCCCTGGAACAAAGGCATCCAATGACTACCCTGTCAAACACCAGCCAAAAAAGCCATCCACGAGGCAAGCTCCTGTGCAATTTTTTTGTCTCATGATTTATCAATTTAAGTGGATTGTTCTTCCTTTGTGGTTCATTCTTAGTCATCCAGTTCCCTCAGACTCTGTAACTTGACCTTTTTCAGATTTCTGAGCCCTGCATAATGGTGCAGGATCATCATTTTCCCACGGCTCATAGGACAGAGCTGAAGAATGAGAGAACTGCAGGTGATGCATAAATCTGTCAGATGGCAGCAGTGAATGTTTATAAATCTTTATGAATTTAGAATACACATTTCTTGTTTCATTAGAGAGTGATGATTTAAGGATTTCTGGATAACAAGGAGACCACTGATGTGTATCTGGACCCTGCTGACACGCATCTCCTATTACATGGTGGTTGACTATATAAAAAATTAACTTCCCAGTGGCAACACTTTCTGCAACAGCTGCTGAAGGAAAATCAGTGATGGGTAAAGGACTCTTCTGTGATTTCCATCAGAGTATTTAGACATAGGAAGCACATGGATTTCTTCAATGACACGGTGCATATTTTTGTTCTTGTTATGCAAGCACAGAGACTATCATCAGAACTCCACAAAAATCCAACAAGAATATGCATCTCTTTTCCAGTAAAGATATCTGAACTTCTCCAACAAAGCTCTTCCAGATATGTTTAACATGGACAGAGTGCATTTTAGGCTCACTTGGGCCAAAATACTCCCAGTTAATTTCTCCTGGGAAATAACAGCAGAAGTTCATGTCAAACAACTCAGAGATTTATAGCTGAAAATCTCAAAAGACCAAAATGATGTATTGGCTTTCTGGGTCTACTTATAATAACCTGGAATGACTTATATGTTTTATTATTGGAATAGCAATGTGTGTGTATATATATTGCTGATATGAATGAGCATTAGATGCACTGCATACACATCCACCAACAGGACTGAAATATATATGTATCCATCACTACCAAATGAGAAATTGGTCCATACTGGTTTGGGTTTTCCAAGTAAAAAGAACCAATAAATACTTCCAGCAAATTTTGCTGAATGAGCGCTGAAGCTTTTTTTTTTTTAATAAAAACTTAAACTGGATTTTAAGGCACCAGATGGACTGCAACATGGGATAAATCAGGGAAAGATGATTGTTAGCAAGGATAATAATAAATGGCATAAAGGAAGCTGCTATACAAAAAGAGGTAGGAATGATAGGAATGACAACTTGTTAAAGGTTTAACTGTATTCTAGCTCAGCTCAACCATCAAGTTACATTAAAATGCATCTGCTTAATGTTAGGAGTTTTTTCTTAGTATACAGAATGAGATGTCTAAAACTGGAGCTGAAGGATGATCACCATACCTGGGATTTACTTTGCAGTTTCTGACTGTCCTGCTATACTCATTTTGATAGGAATATAAATGTGGGCATCCTGACAGACACTATTTATGGAATAGAGCTGAGAAGTGATCCTAAAACAAAAGTCAAAGTTAAGTTGTTTGTTTCTCTTCCCAAGTCATGTTTATTTTCATTTGTTCCAGAGAAATATTTCTCAGATGATATAAATCTGACAGTAACACTGCCAAAATATCAATCTCCATAGTTGCTTCTGTAAGATCACAATTACCCATAGCTGAGGAGAGAGATCAGGCAAAAAAAATGCACAGGTAAGGGATGGATGAGATCTATCTGGGTGAGTTGTCATCTAAATGGACTGAGTCAGTAACAGGAAAAGAAGGATGCTTTTTGTACTATCATCCTGCTAGTGCAGGCATCCCTGTGCCTGATTACAGGCTATAATAGAGTGCATAATTCTCAGAGATAAGAAAACTCCGGCTCATCACAAATATAAAAAATTAAACAAAGTGAGTGACCTTCAAACTTTTTTAGGGTTCAATTCCTACTGATTTCAGGCTCAGACACCTCACATTCAAATAGAATCACTGAATGGTTTGGGTTAAAGGGATCTTAAAGCTCATCTCATTCCAACCTCCTGCCATGGGCAGGGACACCTTCCACTATTCCAGGTTGCTCCAAGCCCCATCCAACCTGGCCTTGGACAATTCCAGCGATGGGGCAGCTGTGGAATCCTCTGAATCCTTCCCCCTCAGGGAAATCCCCAGGGCATTGCCTTGGAAAGACTTACCACTTTCTCCACCTAGACTGAAGAAGACTTCCCCACAGGCACTTGCACAACACCATGAACCTGTTCCCTTCCCCATATATCCCAAATTCCAGTGGTTTCTCCTTTCCCTGTTTCCTCATTGGTTGTGGTACCCTTGGTGGCCGGCCTCTTCTTCCCTGTAGGCCAATATCCTTTGCCCTGCCCTTTGTACCGCCCCTGTGCTCTCCCACAGTTAATCTTGTGCAGAACACATGGTCTCATCTTTTGGCCCTGGTTTCCTTTTGGAGTGGTGGCTGCAATAAACCTTTGCTGGAACAGAATTATACAAAAGGCCCTTCTGTCTCTCTTCACTGAGCTTGCCATGGTGAGTATGGTGTGTGTGGACTTGACTGCTTTGCCTGAATGCTTGCCCAAGTGGCTTTTCCACAGGAGATGCTTTTTGGGGAATAGGTATAGGTAACAGCAACCACCATCTAAAACCCACACTGCTACAGGCAGCCACAGCTCTTCTGTGCCAGGTCCTCACCACCCTCACAGTAAAGAATTTCTTCCTAATATTTAATCTAAATTTCTCTACTTTCAGCAGAGGAGCTGCTATGGGTACCTTCAAAGGGTAAGGAGTGGTAGACACTAAGATGATTAATTTAATCTTTACTTCTCTCCAGTAATCAGAGAGAGCTGGAGGTGACTAAGTTAATTACAGGCTCCCATTTAACATCTCATAGCTAATACTGTGTCTTGAGGCTGTGAGCCCTGGCCCTTCATGAGGACCTGGAGCAAAACAACCAGCTGAAGTTAGCACCAGCAGCCAGGAGCAGAGGCAATAGCCTGCGTGGATGCTCCAACCATTGGATTGTCCCCAGTTTTCTGTATAACTGGGAGAGAAAGCCACCAGAGCCAGTCCCCATGGCTCATCAGATGCTTCCCATTTAGTGAATTTACATTTCAGCATGAACTTTTCGTACTGACAGCTTGGATGCAGGACTTTGCTGCCATGAAAAACTCTGCTCCAAGGCTCAAAAGGACTTAAACCTAAAGCTTATTTCATTTCTGAATTTCCACTGGTAAAATTTCATGTGAATTCTTCTCTGAGGCTGATAGTAATTTAGCAGCACTGTGTATAATATTTCCCAGCACCCTGTTAGAGACTTCGAGCTTCCCCAGATGTAGTTGGCTCCTCTCTGCAGACTGTCAGGTGCTGTGCCTTCCCCAGTCCCTCATCACTGGTTGCTGTTTGTCCCTCAGGTTTGATTGCTTACTTTTGCCTGTATCAAGACAGAACATATTGTCACATCCATTAAAACTAATTTTAAAAAAAGAAAGAACTGTCAGGCACTACCTGAGTGATTGTTTTGCTAGTTATGCAGCTTTATGCAGCCATATGCTCAAAGGTTAAGAAAGGAAAGGCGCCTTTGCTAGCTGCTATTAGCAAATTTATCACCAACTGCAAGCTCTTTATGGATGCCTCCCTGGGAGACCTCCAACAAATACTTGATGGGATATCAAAATATCTCTTTGAAATAGGTGTGACTGTGTGCATCAGGTCTGCACAGATCCCTCTTCAGAAAAGAGCTTTATTCATCCATGGGTTTTATGCAGAATTCTACAGGATACTAACAGTTGGCTTTTGCACCTCTTCCATACANCAGAAGAGATCAAGCAGAGGACATCCAAAAGGCTTGGCTCCAGCAGTGTCCCAACAGTCCTTCCATCCCATCAGTCGCCCTGTGCTTCTCTGCACTGGCGATCCTGGTAGTTCTTGTGAAGGTGAGGACTCCAAGTCATTCATGCGGGGTTAACACCTTTCTCCAATCCATGTTGCAGGATGGAAATAGGAATATTTACAATATATACATACATATATACATATNTAGTTTGTTTGCAGCTGACACCAAACTGGGTAGGGGTTTCGATGTGCTCTGCAGGGGAATGTGGCCAAGCTGGCTGGATGTGGTGTGAGGCCAGTGGGGTGAAGGTTCAAGGAGACAAAGGTCACGGTCCTGCTCTCATGTCCCAAGAAGACCCTGCAGTGCCCCAGGCTGGGGGCAGAGTGGCTGGAAATCTGCCCAGCAAGAAGGGCCCTGGGGTGCTGGCTGACAGTGGCCAAATGTGAGCCAGCATATGCCCAAGTGGGCAAGGAGGCCAGAGGCCTCCTGGCCTTCTGTGTCAGCATTAATGTGGCCAGCAGGACCAGGGCAGTGACTGTCCCTTTGTGCTGGGCACTGGGGAGGCCACGCCTCAAGTGCTGTGTGCAGATGTGTGGTGGCCCTGTTAAGATGCAATTAGTGAGAGATGCCTCTACCCAAATTAAGGTGTCAATGAGACCATCTACCAAAGTCAAC